>JAYRCO010000170.1:0-43125 GCA_037042815.1 Ceratobasidium papillatum | reverse complement strand
CGATTAGGAACGCCCCCAAATAGAGCGCCACACTTTGTGCGTGTTTGCACTGATCTGCGCTGCTAGCCAAAAAGTGAAGCGACCCAGGTTCGAACTGAGGACCGTCTGTGAACATAAGAATGTTAGACAGACGTGATAACCAACTACACCATCGCTCCTTACGAGGCAGTGCACGTGACAAAATCCGACGCACACAGTTGGAGACCGTTCTGGCCAGTCTGTTCTTGCGATATCTGACTATTCAAAATCTAAATTATCTACTCATAAAATTGAACAGAGATCTCCCGTTTCAATCCATGAGAGCTCTATAAAACCTAGTCCGCAGCAAAGTCTCCGAATGTTCGCACCTACAGTATCTCGCATCCATCTCAAATCTCCTGCAACAAGAGCATAAGCCTCGCCCAGAACAGATTAGGGTGATTTTTAAAGCACCAAAATAAGCCGTTAAGACTTTCTGGGATGGCCTTATTGTCCGTGAAATCTGAAATTTGATTCCATTAATCAAGGATGAAAATACAAAAGGTGAGAAAATACGACTAGAGCACAAGCACAGAACACATTCTAGCGTATAGTTCCATATTTAACTCATGATTTGGCTCGAGGTCCGGCTCCAAACTTTCATCCAATCACACTTCTGCATCATACGTTACGTCTCTTACAAGGATGTACCATGTTTCCGCATCGCTTTCCGTACCTTCAACCTTACGACGTTCTGCCTTTGGAACAACAGGTGCGGGAATCCTAGAGAGCTCGGCTCAGTTTCAGACTCAAGATGTAAGTTTGAATAAACGTGCTGAGTGTTCGACTATCATTACATCATCATTGTGGGTTTCAACCTCAACAGCTTCTTCCAGAATTGGTGCAGGATTACGTTTTCGTTTCAGATGTTTTAGGACATCAGAAGGCATGACTTCCCGCGCCTCTATCTAGTTTACATGCTCGAGAGTAAATGCTATACTCAACTAAGAAAGCGTAAGAGAGAACTTGTGGATCCATAGCGGAAGACGAACACCAATGGTATGTACTCTCTTGACGGAATGGAACGTACAGCGCTATAGGGTGGGATAATTTTCTACACCTTCTTCCACCACTTAACAAGGTCCCATTCCATGGTGATACGAATGATATTCTGATCTTTTCGTAACCATCTATTCGAGCGTGGAATGCTTCTTCGTTCTATATCTGCTATGTCACTGCCAGTAGCTAGCAAGAGAATAAAATATCATACCCTTGTTAACATATTTGCTAAACCCAAGAAGAATCAAGCTCTCACATTTTGGCCTGTTGATTCGGTCAGTGGTACTATGGCATTCAGCCTCGTCTATACCTCCAGGTATCAGGTCACCCCAAAACTCGATGCTATTCAATCGAGGTCTAATGTATGCTGTGTCGGCTCGGTCAACTGAAGCTTGATCTTAAACTCTATCTCTTCCGTCGATGGAATCCAAGATCTCTTCGATAGTCCTCAGCGGCATACAGCAAGGATCTCTGTAAATCAATATATATGCGTTCTCAATTGTATTCTTGTCGATGATCCTCTGCTTGTGCTCTGGAACATGAGCTCCATCCGTATTCTGGATCCACACTGTGAAAATTTTATATATTATCTTCCAAATGTAGCTAGCGGAGGTTGTTCGAGGACTTGAGCATGTGTGTCTTGTCATTTAAACCCAAGATGGAAGGCGGCGCACGTGACTTTCAAATTGCTTTCGAGCTCTTTTGCATCCACCAACCAGACGTGCTAACGAGATGACGCCTTCGATTCGCAGCTCTCGTGCCTTTGGTAAATATTCTGAACAACCTGCTGAAACCGTGAGGATAAACGTCAGGACTAGACCCTGAATTAACGGGGTTTGTTATTGCGAATTCGTGCTCTGCTGCCTTCTGGATCGAAGAATCAACCAACCGAGGATGCCCAGAACAATCTGCCAGCTGTTACTAGAGGACTCAATATCGCCATCCTAACCACGAGGCTGCCTATGCTCAGCCGGCCAGAGACGATCGCCACGAACGTGATTTCGGCCCAAGGTCTAGTTTACTTAGTTCAATTGCGGAGCGCCGCTGCTGACGAACCATAAAGACAGGGGGTTAGGGGTCATATATAGGCCGATGCGATGCCCCGTTCCTCTTCATTCTTGACTCTCGCCACAACCAAGTCCCAGATATTTCGTCACAACGAATATGCACGACCAACAGACTATGGATTTGGATGAACCGACCACTGACGCCGGCTCCTCTTGGTCTAATATGTTAGCATCGTCAGTGGAAGCCGGTGTGGAAGCCGGTCCGATGGTACGCTTATTGACAGTTGGTCGTCCTACGCTTACCCCTCCTCAGGTGTCTTTCCAGACCTCCATCCCGACTTCGCTTCAGGGGAACAACATCCCTCCAACGTCTTCCTGTTTGGATCTACCTCGCTCTAACTGCAACACTGCGTCGGATCCTGGCCAGCTTCGCTCTGTCGCCTTCTACCCGTCAGCCGGCCAACCTAGAGTCATACGCACCAAATCTTCTCAAGCCGCTCCAAAGCTTAAGCTAGTGACCAGACCAACGCTAATCGATCGGTCAAACGAAGATGACCTATTCAGCTTTATCACTTCGAAGCTCAACTCTCGTGGCTCTCCTGCGCCAAGTGACATACGGAGGGACTACAGCTTGGACGTTTCGCCCCAAAACCCTATTGGAGTTACGCGGTTGGGAAGGGTGAAGGAGCAAAAGAAGCCAGTGCCGGGGCAGGTGGACTACACGCTGGACAAAGCTGGAAAGGTCTTGGTACCGCCGGGAAGCGAAGTGGAAGAGGGGATGTGCGTATACAAGTGGAATCGTGCGCTTGGAACGCCAGGGGTGAGGATCCCGGCATCAAGGATACGGTGGTAGACGAGGTAGAGGGACCACTAGCTCGTCTGGTTTGGATATAGTTGTACTAGTCTTGTAAGATATGCCTTTGTCTTGATTTTGTTTGTCTCGCCTACTTTTCTTCCGTCTGTTGTCTCTCCCTTCTGTCAGTGTGTGTAGCATCATCCCACTAGTTGCATGAGAAATGGAGTAATAAATGGGAAGCTAGACTTATCATTCGTGCCTTGAATGCTGTGTGGAAGAGGGAACTGGAAGGGACACTGGACCAACCTAACTAGCTACGGGTTGGAATACAGGCACCAGCAGACCTTGTGCAATATACTCAATACAAACAGATAAAATTTGGTTTTTTACCTTTGGCGCTCATCCTGGTCCCACCTTGGGTAGAGAAATATTCTGTAATCGAAATCGACGTTCTAGTTGTGGTTCAGCCAGTATATGAAGCAACGGAGACCCTGGAGAAGCTGTCCGAAGGACTAGTCAACTAAAGTATCGGTGAAACACATTGATGGGTACATACAGCAGGGCTAGTCGTTCCGGGTGGAGCTTTTGTCTACTGATATCGTGATGATAATTGCTGATAGTGAGATTATAGGCGCTTGCCCCGTGGTGCAATGTGCGATGCGCGCGCGTGAGGCGTCTGTTTTGAGAAGCGCCATGACGTGAAGCTAAAGATAACTTATGCGTCCCCATGATACGTCAGGCTCGTTCTGGTTATTTTGTTTCATCATTCTATCAAAAACGAGGTCAAAGGCTCAGTGTTGGGCCGCCCGTAGTCCTTAAAGAGATTGCCACATGTGGAAGTACTAGTTTTTCATCACGGATGATCCATGTTTATCATATTTCCAGTAGGCAAATGATGTAGGACTGGGCTGGAAGATAAATGCGCATATAGGCAAGTTTTTTAAGAAACCAAACATGATTTTTCAAGTCGTTTAGAGGCTGGAACTCATGGTGCAACTCTATCTAGGGGGATAAACGAGGCAGAGAGAGGTACAAAAGAAGTGAAGACAGAGGGAGGACCTGACACTGTCTTCTAAGCGCTGACTACGGGCTGGGTATGAGAGAAGGAGACACGGAATATAGGCAAGTAGAAAGAAGAAGGTTGATGAATCAGTCTTTCGAAGCGGGCAAGTTACTGAGTTTGGAAGCCTTATAGTTTTTGATCTGGGTAGGGACGAAGCGATGCCAGCCTGATGACGAAACCAAGTGAAAGGATTAGCGCTGACTCCTAGCGCTTGCTATAGCAAGTCGTAATTGGTCACGACGTTAATCACTGGCAACCGAGTAACTCCTACGCCACCCAGCCAATTGATAACCTCTACCTCGTTATTGGAGAGCCTAGAAACGATCTGTGCACATCTCGTATCGTATCTGCAACTCAGATCATTCACTGGCATCGTTGGAGAAGATTGATTAGGGTATGCGACTTTCTTCATTTTGGTAAAGCTCAAAAGGTAGATACAACAGCTACATAGTCAGCGAAACTAACCCTGAGATTTGTAGGAATGCCGTTCCTGGTCGAGAGGTGGAACTTCGATGACAAGGAGGCGTACGCGATTGTAGTCTCACCTGACAGTGTTCACGTAGGAGTTAGCCGTAGAGAGACAATCGAGATATGGGATATACACGCCAACGAGCGAGTACGTGCACTGACAGGACACAAGTATTTTATCTGCTGCTTGTGTTTCTCGCCGGACGGTAGTACAATTGCTTCGGGTTCACGAGACGATACCATCCGCATCTGGGATACACAAACAGGCATGCTATCGGTAAAGCCAATCGTAGGGCATACCGACTTCGTCGAGAGTGTAGCATATTCGCCTGATGGGTGCCTTGTTATCTCTGGGTCCTGGGATAAAACTATTCGTCTGTGGGACGCGCAAACTGGAAGACCTGCAGCTAGCCCGATACAAACGAGCAGCAAGATCGATTGCATCGCCGTCTCGTCTGATAGTAGGACAATCATTGGTGGATCTGATGACAGCACCATCAAAGCGTATGAGCTTGCTACCGGTACAATGCTCTTTGAGTGTAGCGCTTCTAAGTCCGTCATATCAGTAGCATTCTCGCCGGATAACCTCCGTATCGTCTCTGCGTCGTTTCGCAGTGCTGTTTGTACAATCTGGGACGCGACAAATGGACACGCGATAGGGGAACCTCTGAAGGGAGCTGATCCTTGGACTTATCTTGAGTCAGCGTCATTCTCGCCCGATGGCAGGTACATTGCTGCTGGCTCTAGTGCTGGGAACATTCTAATTTGGGATGCAGAAACCGGTGCGATGTACGGTGATCCGCTGGAAGACCAAGACTGGAGAGTCACCAAAGTTGCATTCACTCCTGACGGCAGCTATATCGTCTGTATCACAAATGACTTCCAGGGCCGTGCTGTCAAAATCTGGGACGTGCGCGACCTTGGTATCCAAACCAAACTCACCGATGCAGATGTTGTAACGCATACACAAGCTCGGACTGTTCTCGCTGAGGACGATATCTCAGGCACCACGGTATGACATTGTCCATCCCATACCTGAAAGATACCAGGCTATTGTGAGCTCATTTGCGTCTAGACTCCTGAGGAGGCGGTCATCCGACTAGGAGCACGAGGCTGCTCCAACCTGAGTGATCAGCTCGACATGGCCAGCTGCAGCGAGCACCCTGTCTCATCAGGTGGATTCGGCGACGTATATAGATGCAAGCTTACAAATGGCACCGAGATTGCGATCAAGACTTTTAGGCTACGTACAGGATCGAACGAACAGAGTCAAAAGCATGTCAAGGTTAGTAGACTCCGCTGCAAATGAGTGAACGCTGCAACCCAAAAACAGCACATCACGCATGAGCTATACACTTGGTCAAAGTGCCATCATACAAACGTCCACCGACTACTGGGTCTGGTCATGTTCCGAGGTCAGATCGGGATGGTCTCGGCATGGGAGACGAACGGAAACATGCCGGAGTATCTTGAGCGACACAGAGATGTTGATCGCTGCATCATGGTACGATCAACACATCAAACAACGTAGACAGCCTCTTAGTACATTTATTTTGTGGGCAGAGTGCACAGATCGCCGAAGGTCTATCATATCTGCATGAGTCAGGAGTGGTCAGTGCTGCACTTTTCTTTAGTGAAACGCTGACCGCAGCACTGACAAACTCCTAATAAGGTCCACGGTGATTTGAAAGGCGTACGTGTTCACGAGTGGCCTGGATCTTATGATGACTGGATATACAGCAACATGCAGGCAAACATACTCATATCCAAGCATGGCGTCTCTCAGCTTACCGACTTTGGCAACGCTACTATACAAGAGCACACTCTCAAGTTCACCGGCACATCGACCAAGGCAGCACTTTCCTCACGTTGGGCGGTAAGATCTTCTCATGTGAGATTAGTATACCTTTACAGTGATCATGGTATGCTGCGCAGGCTCCAGAGCTGTTCGAAGGCGGACCCATCAGCTTTGCGGCGGACGTATATGCGCTCGGGATGGTGAGTGCAAAAGCATACAATCGTGCTAGCATCTGATGCATGAATCGTATAAGACAGTGCTGGTATGTCTCACTTTCAGCGCTGTTTGGTCTTTGCTTACACTACATGATCTACAGGAAGCGATAACAGGCAGTGTGCCGTGGGGAGAGCAAAGCGAGCGGTCGATCATGTTCCTTGTGACGGTCAAGAAAGCCTGCCCCGAGCGTCCAGAGGAGCATATGCCGACATACTCTGAGCACGGAGACGCGCTGTGGGTAGCGCTCAAGTCGTGCTGGGAGGCTGAACCTGAGAAGCGACCAGCTGTAGATCAGGTCAAAGCAGTGGTGGGCCGTTCTGATGCGTGCTATTTTTGATAACTCTCAACGGCTGCTTCTGTAGCTGAAACGAATCACACATGACGGTCTGCAAAACAAAGAAGTGGAAATGGCCGATGCGTAGGACCGCCAAAAGTCTCTATCTACCCAAAGAGACCTTTTTCTGGTCAAACGAATATCCCTGCTTCATGAAGACGTTTCTCTACTTAATTATCTGCTTAGGAATCATCGGGTGCTCGCAAACTACACCAGACTGTTGTAAAATATCGTATATTTTCTCGCTTTTGCAAAATCTCAGATGACTTACCCGTCCCTCCCTCTGCTTGTGTTGTTGTCTAACATGACGGTCCAATAAGCTCATAGCTTTTGCTCTGTTGACGATGCTAAACTCATTCAAATCTACTTCTAACTCGCCTATTTTACTAAAACAACTAATAGAAACGCACCTCACAAGCTCTTGGCCCTCTTACACGTGCGTAGCCCAAGGGCTCCTCTTGTTTTAGGCTCGATCACCAGAGACTAGCTCACTTATTGAGACAACTGAGTCTCGTCAGTAGCTCCTCGGCAGTGCATAGGTAAGCTGAACTGTATGTTAGATTGCAAGTAGCTCAGATACGTTGCGCAAAAACCAGATCACAGGCCGAATGAGGAAGCCCTTTCTTGGTTTCCTCTAGGGATCAAAGGCGACGACCAATTCTTGGTCCAAAGTTCTCAGTCATTTAGGGCATATTGAACCCAGGACAACTCGGTGCGATTCTTATGATGTCAACCTTGTTCCCCTATGAGAATGATCTGAACGAATGTATTGGGATATACCTAGTACAGACGTTAAATACCAATCAAGGCTGCACTTGTATGGTGGATAACGTAAGTATATGTATTTGTCTTACACTGTCCCTTGTAAAATCCGATTCTCGATATGGAGAGAGTGCAAGTGGGGTGAGGGAGGTAGGTTCAACATGATTAGGTATCAAAGCATAAATAGAGTTCCCTGCTGGGAGATCTTATGCATAATAAACGAGAGCACCAGTAGTATATTGGAACAAAACACAGAGAAACTAACATCTTACGTGCATAAAGCGTGAGGACGACACACTCCCTGACTACAGTATACAATTTTTACGGATGTTTAGAGAGTTAGGGATGTTCTATCCCTCATTTAGGGACTTCAGGACCCGCGATCGAGTTGGAAGCTGGTAACAGTGACCTTCCCGCCTAGAGCGCTGGTCGCATAGTTGAAGATTCCGAACCGATAACCCATAAAGAACTGCCACGCAGTATTCAGAGTGAACGATGCGCCAATCGCTTGGAAGTTGCTCCCGTCCGTGCTATATGAAAAGTTTGCAGTTTTCGTCCCCGATGGCCGTATGTCTGCCTGCGCACGTAGCCAGATCGTGCCTCCACTTATCGATACACCCGCAACCGTGTTACCGGTCGACGCCGTGTTCCAGCTCGAGTCCATCGTTAACCCGCTCACCATAGCCACCGTATATGCGCCCCCGTCTCGACGAACACCAACCCATGCAGACTGGTCTCGCAGCATCGCAAGGCCAGTACGGTCTCCATCCTTCATACTCCCATAACTCAACTTGATCGTTGCAATGCTAATCGGTCCAAGTATGCGATGAGATAAAGTGTTACGAGCTTGGTATAGATCCGTAGTAACCGTAGCGGTGTTGAGCACGAGACCAGAGCCGACTGAGAACTTGGACGTGTCTGGATTGTGATTCCACTCCCACTGTGGACCAAGAGCCGAGCCGGTGAAAGAGTCAATACCGGTGAGTGAACCGACGGGATGCGCCGTAGCTGGGTCGGTGTAGGAGTCGCCCCACTTGCCGTTCACGAGCTGTACAGCCTATAGTCAGAGATGGTACATGAGACGAAAACCTTGGACTTACTGTAACCGCAGGGAAGCCGTCCGACCCCCAGGTGACGGGCGCCAGTACGGGAATACGGCCACCAGGATATGCATCGATGAACGCCATGTAGTACCACTGCCCACTTGGAGTATCCACAAGTCCACCTTGATGCGGGTTTCCGCCATTTGTGCCTCCTGGCGCAGCCAGACTGTTGACGAGGTTTTTGATGGCATACGACCCAAACGGACTGCTCGACTTGAGAGTATACTCGGCCGAGGCAGGTTTAGTGAGCAAGATATAGTACACGCCACTACGCTTGTACATGCGCGATCCCTCCAGGTAGCCTGTGAGAATGTCAGAATCGGGGCTGCGTCATTGAAGAATCCACTTACCGATATCGGAAGGAGGTGTATACACTTGTTGCGACTTGACCTCGGACTTGCCGTCAGACGATAGCTGTGCGACCCAGATGTTGTTGTTATATATGTATGACACATACATTGTCCCATCGTCGTCGACCAGTAGCCCACAGTCGTAGTAGCACTATCGTACCGATTCAGTGACACATAATCGTATTAGGTTAATGTACACACCTTGTTCAACACAGTTAACTGTGTCCACGGTCCCGTAACTGCCGACGACGAGTATATGTACGTTTTCCCAAACCCGATGCATCCTCCCCAGTACCACGTTTTCTTAGGCGCGTTGTAGCCAAAGAACGACGCCCATATCCCTTGCACGTACGCTCGTGTGCCTGATGCTAGGTCGTATGCAGTGCTGCCAAAATTGAGAGTGGGGACAGAGTGGCCAATGTACTCCCAGTTGAATAGGTCGTACGAGCGCAGAATTGGCGCGCCAGGAGAGTAGTGCATAGTTGAAGCGGAATAGTAGTACACGTTGTCGACGCGACGGATGTCAAGATCAGCAAGGTCTTCCCATATGACGGGGTTGTTGAACGCCACGACGGACAGGATAACGGAAAGTGCTCCCGCGAGAGTTGTGTAGAAACGCACTGCGATGTGTCGTAAGGCATTGAAACAATTGGAACTTGGAATATCGCTCACTTGCAGAAAGTCCTATATAAGACTGCCCTCAAGAAAGACAAGATAGGTACGAAACTGAAGTTGATTGTTGGCCATGGCGGTCGTTTATATAGCCTTGGAAGCAGTAGCTTCTACTCCCGAACCTGACTGTAATGGGCAAACAAGACATTCGCCATGGGGTAAAACTGAAGCATGGGGTCAATTCAAGGATCAAGTGACGCTTGGAGTTCTAGGAAGGCAGGCTTGGGCGCATGAGTGCTCTGTACTTCCGGCGTCGCCAACCGGGGTAAGAACGCAAAAGACAACAATCGAAACGGCAAATAGTTCACCCATATAGATGTAAGGCGCAATGAAATTCTCAGATATGAATCTGACAGATTAGGCGATTCGAAACTTAGTGAACTTTTGTCATTTGCAGAGTCAGCTCCAAGAGTGATCAAAGTTGTCAGCAAGTTGGTGAAACCCGTCAAGCGCCGGAAATATACCGGCGCTTCTTTGTAACTTTATTTTCCGATTTTTAGGCACTTACCGTCTTGAATGATTTCTCATAGTAACCCATCCTATCTAACGAGTCAACAATTCAAAACCATTGGGAGGAACTGGCAGAGGATTTCCCAGATTTAGTGGGTTTCTCAGAAGACTAAGGCTTAGAATTGGTTCGGCAAAATAAACCACGAAGGAAGCGCTGATGCCAACCACCACATCTCCAACCGATCCACCATAACCAGGAGTTCCATTGACATGTGTCCTCCGCACGGAGGGACTATTGCCGAGCGGCTTTTTTACCTCCGTAACGCTTGTTTCACGGAGCTGTTGTTCCCGACCACGGCTTCTCTCTCCCGCTTGTTGACTTGACTTCCCGATATTCTCAGTCTTTCCTAAATTAACTTCCGCTGCATACCTGCGTTCTGTAATCTTCCAGAATCGGCCTGGTATTTACCTGAAATCACCGTCTCGTAACTCTAAACCGTGTATATAAGAGATCTCGACGCCTGCTCTTGTTTGACACTCGCGTTTCAAAACCATAAGACCTCTTTTCCGCCAGCCCGTTAGTATAGTTGACATGCTGAACTTCCATCTCGAGTCATGGATGTCCGACCTACAACCAATCATACGCAACCGGAAGTTGACTGAGCTTTTTATCCCTGGTTCACATGATTCACCAATGGATATGGAGTGCCTCACCCAACCCAGTTGGCCCTTCAATATTCCCACCGACTTGGGTCCAGATGCCAGCGATCCAGTAAAACAATACCCTACGTACTTATGGCCGTGAGTGACTGTGGTACTTCAATCGTCGTGGGAGTGTTTAATTTTCTTGTAAATTCCAGTGTTCGTAGCATTATCCGGAATTGGGGAGTAACCCAAAAACTTTCGCTATGTGGTAAGTAATTTCCGGTATATTGACACTAGGTATACACTCACTAACGTTTTATAGATCAACTACAGGCGGGCGTTCGCTATTTCGATTTACGCATCGCAAATATCAACGGCGTGTTCAAGTTTACGCATGCGCTCCAGTCACACAAGGATATCGCCACCATTTTGGCACCTGTCAAGGAGTGGATGCGCTCACATCCAAAGGAAGTACTAATTCTCCAGTAAGTCATCTTGAGCCTCCCCAATTTTTGTCAGGCACTAACGTTTAGCGTAGTTGTCAACATTTCTTCGACGTGAAGCCCGAATACAATCGTTTACTTGGAGTGTTTCAGTCTCTTTTTGGCGATATGCTCTCCACTCGCAATAACATCCATGAAGTAGAGTTCCAGCAATATATCAATAGCGGCAAACGTATTTTGCTCATCTGGCGCGGGGATGGTGCTGCCGCTCTAAATAATCCTGGCCTGGTATATGATGAGGGAGAGGTATGTTTCGCTCTACTAGGCGCACTAGCTGATCTAATCGAACGTTCATAGGTCCTTATTAACACATTCGTAAGTTAAGCTAGACGCTAAGTTTCGGGAGCTTATATCTCGCACAGAAACCAGATTTTATGCAGAATAAGGAAGCTCTTGTCGAGTTTCTACTACAGGATCAGAGGGAGCGACCAGTCTCTGATCCAAAGCTATCTGTTATTCAAGGGATTCTAGATACTGAACGACTCCTCTGGTCTACTTTTGCGACGTCGAGCTTGTTATCCTATGAGAACGATTTGAATGCACACCTCGAAATACACCTCCTACCGAGTTTAGGTACCAGCAACGGCTTCATTTATATGCTAGATAACGTGGCAGTAAGTGATTGATCAAATTTGTCGCATTGCGAGAATACTGAAACTCTATATTGGGACTTGCTAGCACCCGAATTCACAGGCGTTCGTGGAGATCATCAGGCGTCATGAACGGTTTGATAAAGCTTGGCCTAGTTTTTGATCTAACCGCTTGGAGTATTGTAACGGCCAAGATAATTTGTATTATCCTGGAGATAATAAATATTTAGTGTGACCGAGTATCACCTACTGCTGCGTGGCGTAAAACTCATGTGTGCATCGACGCTCTCATTCGATTTGCCCTTGCGCTGAATCACGACTTTTTATGTGAGGATTGAAATATAATTATATTCTACAGTGGTCTATGTTATGCCGGTACCGTGAAGTCGACACAGTTCTGGTACGTTTGTTTGTCTGTCACAGAGTACCAATGGTACTGTAGTACGCACTGTCCAGCAGCCGTGCACTTTCCATTTAGCGTTGGGATTGTGACGTTGAAGTTTTCTATGTAATTTTATGAGTCGAGAAGTAAATGGCGTGTCTTATAGTACTGACCTTGATCTTTAGGGTACGGGTAGCCAGTAAAGTATGGGTTCCATGCAATTAATGGAGAGCCAATCGCCTTGTTCGTGGCGGTGTCAATCTAGATGCCGTAACATTATTGGTGCGTGCTAGCACAGAGTGCTATCAGATTTTGCTTACCACTGAGACATTCTGGTAGAACAGTTTTAGTGAGATTTTCTTCGAAGAGTATTTTAAACTCACAGCATATCCAACCGGGTGATGATTCTCAATATCCAAAACAATATTGACGACTTGTCCAGGTGTATATTTTTGCACTTTGCTGGTATTATCAGCGTACTGAACGAATGTCAGCTGTGTGTGCTCAATTCTACAAATTTGATAACACTGACCTGCTGGCCACGGCAAAGGAAAAGGTTGCATTGGGCCTAGAAATCGAAACGTACACTGAGCCTATATGCGCCTCAACCATTGCAAAGATACTTGCCGGCTTGTAGCCAGAGTCGATTTTGGCGATTTGGCTCTCAATAGGGCCCTTCACGTCTGGTGAAAGAGTGTTCAGCTTGAGCAGGTTTAAGATAAAGTAGCATGCCTACTTCCTTGTTGTGCCGAGACGGAACCTGCACCGCACGCCGAAATCATGGCACTTCCAAGCTACAAGCTGTCTCAGCTTAATTTGACAAGTTAGAATGGAATACCCACCACACGAGGCGGAGGAGCGGTCATAATCCCGTGTGCTGCAACAGAGGATGCCAAAGCAGCGAGAGCAACAATTCCAGAAAAGAAATGCATATTGTCAGGATATAAGATACACTGAAGACGATTTGCTTGACGCCAGCCAATACCTCAGTTTTATAGCGTACACTTACCCCTAGCTGGAGCTTCGTCGGTGGAATTATGACAATCGTCTCTTGCCATGTGAGTATACGCTTATGGTAGTGCCAGACATGATGACGGACCGCAGCGACCCGTTTGCTGGCCGGCGGACCGCACAAGTACCGCACACGAGACACATAAGCACAGCGGTAGCATGACATGCCAAGCGAAATGAAAGCCGCGACGACCAAAGAAGAGCCAATCAGAGTAACGCTCTTGGTTCTTCGAAGCACAATTGATATACCCAGCCTTGTGACCTGAACAGCCGACACGAGGAGTTCGGAGAAACAGTATATCTAACTGGTTATGTTTTCTGTACTACGTACATATGGTCATTTTCTCAAGCTTTAGCGATTCGAAGGTGTTCGGTTGCCCACTGTGCCGTCGACTCTTCTGCGTTGAGCGTAGGCACTAAAGGTTGTAGTTTCCAAGACTCGTCACCTATAGTAGGCTGGTGTAATGCAACACCAGCAATACTGAGATATGAATGTAGAGGATCTAGCGGCGAGTTGTTACCAAAAGTGAAGCACTATAGGTTTCCATACTGACCAGGTCGTTCATCAGGGATCTTCGCAAGCCCCCCAAACTTGAACTGGCATTGTTCAATGAACATAGCATTAGCGTCAACGTCCACGCATTGCTCGGCGCCAAGAATCTATTAAACCGATGTCAGCAGACCAAGATTATTATCCATTACATGCCAAAGAATCTCACCCTTAGCGCAGCACCACACCAAAAGCTATAACAGGAATCGGGTGTTTTGCCAGTTCGGCCACAAAAGCCTGTGGTCTGGTGCATAGTTAACCAGCGGATTGTTTGTTTGCGCGATTTTGCGTCTATACCAACCCCATCAAGGGATGGGCAAAGTGACATCGCGGCAAGTGCGCAGTATGTCGGCCCGCCTAAGAAGTTAAGTTAAGCTGCTCGAGGAGTTAAATGTTTGATAGCTCACCATGTGCTTCCTGATCTGGCGATTGGCCATATCCACCCTCGTAGGTCTATCAACCGGACCGGTCAATCCAAACGCAAGAATAATCGAGGTGGAAGCTTACTCGGCATCGTCGGATAAACTCCAGCGCGGCCGGCACATCGATTGCACTCCAATCGCCCAACAAGTAGCAGAGAACGAATGCAGTATACAGTATACGTAGATCTCCAGGTTGCTCCGAAGTTGTTATAGAAAAGCTACCAAAGGCGGATATTAGTTGAAACTAGCCAAACACTTGGAATGAACGAGAGGCGTACCTGCCATCGTGATTCTGACAGCTTCCTACAAACCTCCGAAGACCAGATTTGTCCAGCCGAGAGAAGTCATCTCTTAAAATGGCCAAAGACAGAATCGCAGCATAGGTCATGATGAGGTTTGCAGGATCGGCAACCGGTGAGTCTACCTTGGTCAAACGTTGCGCTTGGCGGGCCATCTGATGCGACACACTAAGCACTTACGTTGGTGTCTGGTAGTGCCAATGAGTCTCCACCTCGGAACCCTGTCCCCTCTGGGGTAGCTGGAACCTTAGGTTGAAGCTCGAGGCGATATGATGGTAGGAGTATAGCGTACAAATATATTGCGCCCAGATCCACTCTGCCCAGTCTTTTCTGTCCTTCTCTTTGGTTTTACTTAGAGCCGCTTGGAAGAGGTCAAGAGAGGCCAGAGAATAAAATCCGACAGCCATCCTTGAGTGATATATCTCGCTTGTAAGTACGCGCAAGAGGAATAATAACTCTACTTTACCGAGAGTCGTCTGCCTCTACTGCAGAGCTACCAAGCCCTGAGAGACAACGGTAGTTCATAGCAATGTGCATGTTTCGGTTTAATGGATTTAAGCCCATGATTGACTGTTTGGATGGTGGTTGATTGGGTACTGGGTAGAATTTGCAATAAAGGACTGGCAAAACCGCACCGCCACAAAGCAAGCTAAAACTGCCGATGCTCACTTGACCACGACTACCTTCAACTTTATTAGACTATCTCTAACACGCGTATCTGCAAAACATAATATACATGACCATATCTGGACTCCCTTCACTCTATAACGATGCTGTGTCTCGCCTTGTCAATAGGACTGAACCCCTATCAATCAATCCAAAAACTCGTATTTATTCAGTATCATCTGGCTCTGAGTGTTAGACTACTTCAAGCTCCTCTTTTCTAAATAAATACGAGAATATTGGCCCGAGATCTCTAGCGGCCTTAGTGTTCTAGTGATATAACTATGCTCCAGCACTTCCACAGGCTCAGCGGGCTCCAACTACGCCACTATCAATGCTCGTAACGCCGTGGCATCGTGAAGTGCCTATAAATGAGAAGACTTAAGCACGAAACTATTGTGCTTGGAACTACAATTTTCTCCTACATGCACTTACTGTAATAACATGTCTCAGCCTCGTATCGCTATCATCCGGCCTGAACCGGTCGGTCTCACTCTTGCTCGCCTTCTCATCGTTCGGTCAATCACTCCCCTGGTATTTGATAGAGAGCCTTCTCCGAGCTCCCGTTCCCAAGGTGGATATCTCGACCTTCAAGAGGGCTCTGGCCAACCAGCCGTTCAAGACTCTGGGTTGTGGGACGAGTTTCGCAAATATGCGCGCTATGACGGCCAGGAGGCTAAAATGGCGACCAAAACTAGCAAAAAATTCCGGGAGGACCACGGTAGACACGAGAGCGACCAAAATACCAAACCTGAAATTGACCGCAGATTTTTGCGCGAGATGTTCCTTAGTTCTGTTGTTCAAGATGTTGTCAAGTGAGGCTATACACTCGACTCCATTTTACCTCAAGCCGATAACTTCCACCTCTACGACTTGCACTTCCAAAGGTAGAAGGAGGTTTTGACCTGGTCATTGGCGCAGACGGAGCCTGGTCCCATGTCCGTTCTTTGCTTAGCCCGGCCAAGCCTTTCTACGCAGGTCTCTCATTTATTGGAATCCACATAGCTCGCCCAGACAACGAAGATGTCGGTAAACTCATCGGACGGGGCTCATTATTCGCATTCAGCGAACAAAAAAGACTTGTCATCCAACGCCAGCATAACGACTCAGTCAGCATATACGTTGCGTTTGGGAACGATGACTCGACTTAGGACAATCACTTCGAGGACGCGCCTCAAGACTCAATCCTCTCAACCATGCTCTCTCATTTTCCCGATTGGGATCCTGTTCTCCAGGAGGTTCTTCGTCTGGCCGAACCGGAAATCACCGTTCGACCACTCTATATGCTGCCTATTGACCATAGATAAGACGCTCGGCCTGGAGTCACGCTGATTGATGACGCCGCGCATCTCATGGCCCCTTTTGCGGGGCAGGGATTGAACGTAGCATTGTGGAATGTGTTCGGTCTCCCAAAATCAATTACCTCAGGAGTCAAAGGAGCCGGCGATTTGGACGCAAAGATTCGAGAAGCGAAGGAGGGTAAGTTTAAACGAGTAGAGGAATCCTGTAGACGTACGGACGGATCTGCAGAACTGCATGAAGGTCTCGGGAAGTTTGGATGATGCTGTGATTTGGTTTCATTTGAAGGCCTATATAACTATTTTCTGTCCCGCCGTAAGTCGTTCCCCATGTGTATGCCAGTTTCGTATATGTACCCATAATAGATGAACAATGTTTTATTTCTTGTCGTACTCATCTAAAAGATTGAATCGCGCACCGTTAAATATAGATACTTTGGACTGAATTGGTTTTGGCCTGCTGCGTGTGATGGTGGCCAATGGTTCTGCTGTTGACAGACTAAGTGTTGCGAGGCAGGCTGGTTCACTAATTGCAAAGAAGTATAGAAATAAACGGCTCATTTGAGCCGGTACGAATTTTATTTATTTATCTACAAACTAGAAATACAAGGGAAACAAAAGGAACAAGCGAGCACAGAAACATAGAGAAATAAAAAAAAAACAGACGATCAGTCCGTCTAAAGCACCATCACGACCCCATCACGCTCCAGCCCCAGATAGCTCGGGGAGCAGCGCGTTCAAAAACGCCTCGGCTGCTGCGTCGTCCCCTCCCTCCAACTCCACTCCCATTTCCTCTCCGCCCTCCTCCTCGTCTTCCTCTTCCTCGTCCGAATCTGCCCCCTCTTCTTCTGCCTCATCTTCATCCTCCGGCTCTTGTCCTGGTGCTGGTCCATCCAGCTCCTGTTCTGCCAGAAACGCTGCCACCTGGTTTGCAGCCGCCTCATTGTACATCTCCGCCTGTACACCCGCCATGGTACCCGCGAACATCTGGGCTAGTTGTTCGTCTACGCTGGGCTCGACGTTCTGCTGGACTGGGACCGGTGCTCCCACCTCGTTCTGCGCAGGGTCCGCCGCTGGCGTCGCTCCGGGTACTGGCTGAGCCTCTTGTGCGTGCGCTGGGACTTGAGGTGTGGCATCCATGATCGCCGCTTGCTGCATACCCAACACCAGCTGGTCGACCGCCGATGTCACTTGACGAGGCATCCAAGACCCGGGTATATGCGGGATCCTAAACCAGGGGACGAACTCAGCTTCCTCCCACTCCGCAAACGCCGCACGGAAGACCTCGTTAAGCCATAGAGACGGCACGGTATTCCCGATTCTCGAGGCTGCCGAGCTGCTTGCTGCACGCCTCTTGCGCAGCGGCTTGTTAGGCTTGGTCGGCCGCGAACCAGCCCAGAACTGGTGTCGAGATTTGGTGGCCTCGGAGGTTCGACGGCCGGACCTGTTGTGGGGAGCACGTCTTGGCGGGGGTGGGGGAGGGGGCGGAGCCGTCACCACCTGGGGAGCGGGAGGCTGTTGGTCGAGGGTTGGATGCTCCTCGGCGTCGTATTCGACCTCGGCAATTGGCTCCAGGACCGGCGAACCCATCGGGGTGTCGGGAAGTCCAACCGCGCTGAAGGTTGGCGAGCCCATCGGGGTATCCATGAGCTCCTGCTCGTCTATCTCCATCCCCTCAATTTGTGCGGGTACTCCACCGTCGACTGTTCCAGCGTACTCGAGGTCCATCTCGTCTCCAGGAGCTTCCAGGTTCGGCTCATGTGGCGCCAGTGCTTGAGCCGACCAGTTTTGTCCAAACTCGCCGACCAAAACCTCCTCTTGGACATCCATGGGCTGGTGTTCCGGTATGCTCGACATATCCATCGGAGCAGGCTCGAGGGTTGGCGCGGGATCTTGAGCTTGGGGCGTAGTGGGAATGGCCAGGGCGTTCGTGGTCGGGACTTGATGGTCCATTACGGCGTGAACGAACGGTGAGAGGCCGAAGGGGTATCCAGTCGCGTAATTCGGCGGCTGGGTCAGTTCTCCTGAGCCCAAGGTCGGGTTCCACTCTTGTGCATGGATGGGGGTCAAGTCCATGGGCGTCTCGGGGTTGGTGGGGTACGCCTCGGGGGCAGGCGCTGCATTCACGCTGGCAGGAGCCGGCGGGTTCGCGTTGAAGTGGTCGATCAACGGCTCCGGCTGGTTCACCAGGTTGTGACCTTCGTCTAAATCTCCAACGATTGGAGCTAGAGCTGGACCAAGAGATGGGGATCCAGGCTGTCCAGCTGCCAGTTCGGGGATGTTGGCAGGAGCCTCTTCAACAGCTATCGCGCCGGCAAGGATCCCTCCACCATTTTCCACAACCAGTTCGTTCAAGATCGGCTATCAACACAAGTTGAGTTAGATGAGATGAAAAAGTGAATAATTTAGACCATACCGGCTCCAGTTGCTCGACCTGCGCATGGGCTACTCCATGTTCCATTGTGGGCACAGGTTCCTGATTAGAAATCGCGCCGGTCGGCGGCCCATTGATGCCGATAGAGCCTAGGTCGGGGACGACCGGAGTGAACACCTCGCCTTGGTGCAAAGCGGCAGAGGCGCCGGCCGAAGGCGTACCCAAGCTCTCCGGGAACCCGGCAGCATGTAGGTCCCCCACTGATCCGGATCCATTCTCCTCGTCTTCTTCCACCTCGCTCTCCTTGTTTTGACCCTCCACCACGTCCCCCATCTCTTCAGCCTCGGCTTCAACTTCCTCGCCAGTCTCTTCATCCTCACCATCCTCCCCGACATCGTTGGCCGCCTCGACCCCTTCAGCCTCCTCCAGCTCACTTTCGTCCCGTTCAGAGCTCGAGCTTTCGTGTGGAGTTTCGGCCTCGGCGCTTGACTCGCTCTCCGAGAGCAGGTTGAACGAACCAGGCAGACTCGATTTGTTGGCAGTCAGTTCAGGTGTCGCGGGGATCGTCTCTGAGGTTGTCGAAAGGGTGCCGAGAGTTGTTGAAGGGGTAACTGGGGGTGGCGACAAGGAACGCTCGGTTCGGGCCAATTTTGCTGACTCCTGTTCTGCCAGCTCCCGCACTCGCTCTTCCTCGTTGAATTCCGCCCAGGCCTCTTCCATCACCTCCTGATGGCGCTGAACTCGCAGCCACCTCTCCTTCGACATCCTAATCGGCTTCCTCCTCTTAAAAACCACACGCTACATCCCTTCGTCAGTAGTTTTTCAGTCGATGCGTGCTTGTACACTCACCATCACCTTGGGCTTTTGGCCCTCCACTGTCTCGTCCCCTCCTTGAATATGAGCGCTGCCCGTCTCGTTAGAGTCGCGCGCTTTGTCTCCATCCTGTATCAAAACCGCCTGTTTCAACGCGTCAGTAGTGACCCACTTCTAGTTTGCATCTACTCACTTGCACCTGAACCTTCTCACCTCCGTCCACCGGCGCTGCACGTTGCTCGAAGCGCTTTCGCGCTGAGCTCAAGTGCGCAGCCAAGAGGACAAGAGAGATCGACATCAAGTGCGCGCATGTTGCTGTTATAATATCAGGTTTAGACATTTTAATTAGAACTGTATATGGCATAATCACTTACCCAAAATGGGATTACGGGCAAACCATTCAATCTCCAAGACTGCGACCAGACCTAGAATCGTCGGCACACAGGATAAAAAGCACACCACCAAACGCCGCGAGGTATTTGGGCTGGTGTACACTCCCGCCAAGAGATAAAATAGCAGAGACGCCGAGTGAACGCAGAACCAGGTTGGGGGGTTTGGGACAAACTGGCTGCCAAGCACGTTGCCGACGAACGTACCGCTCAGCCAGGATAGTCCCACTGTGAGCAAAGCATCAATGGCTACGCCTGTCGTATTAGCTGATTTTCCTCTAAAATAATACGAAAAACTCACCGAGGGATCCAATGCGTGACACAATAAACTTTGAGCCCCACGACTTCAGGGGCACCAGAACTCCATTCATAGCGGCTCGTAGAATCGCCGCGGGATAGACAACGGCCAGAGGGGTAGACAGCAAGGCAAGGGCGATAACCAAAGCCTTGGCGTTGAGTGTCTGGATCAAAACACTGCGGGATAGGCGTTAGCATTCGTGAAGCAAAAAAAAACGGGGAGAGGGGGTGATACTCACCTCACGAACTGGACTACCTCGTCTGGATACTGCACCATTGCGCACGCCGTGGCGGCTATCAAGCCGGCTAAAATCATAAAAGTAGCAAAAGTAGACGCAAGCATAGTTTGGATGGTTGCAAGGGAAAATTACTCGAATCGAATATCGTAGTACGGTGTAGGTTACGTTTGGGGTCCGATAGACCTTTAAACAGACCGGTCTGTTTGCGTCGTCAACGACACAAATTAAAAAGACCAGCCGTAACCAAGACCCCGAATGGCACTGGCATTCGCCAGATGACTCCAACCAGGAAAAATATGACATCGAACGAACGTACCTTGACCTGAAGCCATCAAGTTCATTTGACCCTCGACTCGAACGAGAGCTGCGACCGTATTGCTCCTAATATGCGTTGCCAAGGTTTAGATATATTGTTGAAATTTCAAGAGCTAATTTTACAAATGGTTCTACAAAAGGGAGTTCCTAACTCGAATATAAGTACCATAGACTCTTAGAACCGCTCGACAAACTACTCACCTAGATGCTAATTTCGTTCAAATCCATCCTCCTTCACCTCGTTTCAAAGGCTAAGTGTTACCCTCTCACTCTCACTCTTATTCACAACCTCCCGAGGAAAGTTGCAAAGCCACACAAAACTATTTGTCCAACTACGATGTTCATTCCAAAAGTAGTGTACATATGACCGAACATGTACCAAAATTGGGCTTCAAGGTGCTGGCTAAATCCAAAAGGTTGAAATATCCAATACGACTGGCCTCGCTAGATTTTACCACCAGATGCTCAAGTGTTTGAGACATCTAAGCCGGTGAGACCGACCGTGCTTAAAGGTCGTCCAGCTTGCCGATTAGGACAAATGGATACCACAATACAGCAATACAGCAATGAGAGCAATATACCAGTAAATTATAGCCTAGATAGTTCGTTGAAGTGTCGAGTATTCTGGTAGAGTTTTACCGTCGTCCGGCCGAGAAACCTAATGGCGGTGGTTGTCAGGTCGAGGAACACAGAACTGTTTGATGTGGTTTGGCGAGATAGGGTCAGCCTGGGCGCTAATCGACACAGCTTAAAGAGCAAATTCTGGATAATATTTTATGAAAGGTATAGGATATATGCTACATGCAAACATCTCTCGAAAAAGGGGCATCCCTGAGTCCGTTTACGAAAAAAACCAAAGTAATAAAAGGAGCGGATGATAACAGTTCATGATCTAAACAGTATGAAGTTCGAGCTCCTCAGATGGTCGCATAGAGCGAGGCAAATGGTTTCCAAGATCGCGAAGGAGATATCCAGGATGGAAGACGTTGAAGGTCTAGGGTTGTATTGTAAGTATGAAGTCAAGCTGGGGATCTCGAAAGAATAACTCACGATCATGGCAACGACAATTGGCATACCGTCGAACCAGTTGAACCACTTCTCAGTAGAGATGATCGTTCCATTCCTAGCTCAAGATGTTAGCATCACTTCATTACAGCTCAGCAGGGATATTGCAACTCACCATCCGTCAGTCAACTCGATAGTACGGTACACGCTTCGAATCACGATAAACACCGTGGCGATGGCAAGCCCGACTAACATCAGGACCACACCTCGGGCAACAACATCCCAACCCTGGAACTTTTGAAGACTCTGCTCCTGTGATATCGCAGCCTTGCGAGCTGGTCGGTTATAAGTGTATCGAATGACAAACTCCAAAGCAAGGATAGTGAAGAGTATCACAGCGACTGTTCGAGATTTAGCATGTGGGCTGAGGGGAAAACTATGAAGAAGGAGACTGACCAAGCTGAATAATGATACCAGCGAGCATGATGTGGGATCCGGTGTTTGCGCCAGCAAGAGTGTCGGCTGTAGAAGCCATGGCACCTCCGGCTGCTTGGATGACAAGCGCACTGACGTCCGCAGTGATAAAAATGATTGAATCTGCAACGTAGACCGTTAGCTCTCGTTGAATGAATAAGTTTGGAGGGGATGGACGTACAAAGTCGAGGAGTTATGCGACTGTATTGCGGACCAAGCTCGGTTACGATTTTGGGGAGGATTAGAAACATAGCTGCGGTCATGAACGAGGGTGCAATGATAGTGGTAGTGATTCTGAAAGGGTATGTGAGCATAATGTGACCTGAATTGACAGAATAGACGTACTGCATCAGGAATGCATCACCGTTGGTAGGCGAGAGGTGACCCCAGTAGCGTCCGCCCCAACCAATGAGCTCGCCTACTCCACACATCACGAGTGTCGGTATCATGTACCAAGTACGGAAGACAATTGCTTCGAGCAAATGTAAACCTATGTTAAAGTCTCAGCAAATTGAAATCATAATAGGGGATTAATGGACGTACCGGTTGTTAACCCGAACAAAACCAAGAATGTTATGCCAACCCATCCGGTTGGAACATAGTTGAAAGGCAAGTCTTGAGAGGGATCGGGTTGTGTTGCTGTCGAATTGGCAGCAGCGGCTGCATACACGCCCATGAGTTCAGTGAATGAAGACATTGTCGGTGTGTTCGAGTAGTTGAAAGGCGAATGCCGAGAAGAGAAAAGATGCTGGAACAGATTGTGCCGTCTCCAACCTCTTTTATAAGAATGCTTATGGAGGGCCGTATTGCCAACGGTTTCTGCCTCGGGGTCGGCATCGGGTCAAGATACCAATGGCACCGAGTTAATCCACGCTCAAACCCGACCATATAACACAGCCCAGCTTTTGATCGCAGCCAATTCGGGCAGCCCGTGACCGACCGAGGACACCGACCAAAGTGCCGCAGCTCGTCGCGAGATAGTGGCTGAGCTCTCTTGGCGTCGATCGTGATGACTGTACACATTCCCGGCGGTGAGTCGACTGCGCGCCGACACTGCCACAGATTTAGAACCTGTGGTTCACACTTGATCTTGAGCGCGGCTGATTGTACAAGATGGTTACATTCACAGCGCGCAGTAAGATACTATATGCGTTACGAGTTTGGCCGCAGTTTGAGCGTATAAGTGAGCAACGTGCAAGAGGATGGAGAACATGCTGTATGGAGTATTGGGCATGACCGTAGTTTGACGTCTGAGGCATAGTCGTGTATAAGGCTCTGTGCGGTAAATAAAACTGATTCAGAATTTTAGCTAGAATCCAGGCTGATTTTGTCATTCGGATAAAGCAGAATTGTCGTGAAGGATGGAGGGAGGATCAGGTACCGAGGAGACCGCCCAGCGCTTAGCGCGTGACTAATCAGTCCCATCTTGGCGCTTGTGACTGGATCTGAAACGAACCACCACAATTCAAGAAATGTACAATGACGATGAGCTAGGCTCGGATGATGTGAGTCAAATTGTCCACCATCGTCGCTTCGACTTCTCCAAAACTTACTTTTAATTTTCCAAGCTCGATGCGGTGCTAGAGCTCTCGCGGAAACAGTACCAAAGTGGTGGCGGGTACAACCAAAATGGTGATGATTACGAGGTGTGTAAAATCGGGTTTTTATGAGTATAATTACGTGAATTAATCTCTTTCTGTCTAGGAAGACGTGTTTCACGAAGCTGGTCCTTCCCATACAAACGGCCACACTCCCGCATATCTCCGCAAAAACGAGATCCAAGGAAAACTATCAGCCCTCGACGCCGAGCTAAATTCCATAGAGGCAGAAATCCACTCACTTCAAGAAGCAAGGCAAAATGTTCTACTCGAGCGAGAGGCACTACAAAAAGAACTGGCCTCCACACGACTCCCACAACAAACAAACGTGGCGCCACTCAATCGGCGATCGACCAAGAAACACGACGCCGGCGCGCAGGTTGTCAATTATGCCGATCCCAAGGGCTTTGAGTGGACGCCTGAGCTCAAGAGTCGTATGCGTAAAGTGTTTAGGATTCAAGATTTTAGGCTTTGCCAAGAAGGGTACGTCCGCGTTTTGAACCGCATATAATGTTTTTGTTAAAGTTGGCTTTTATGTAGGGTGATAAACGCTGTCATGGACGGACGGGATGTTGTCTGTGTGATGCCAACCGGAGGCGGAAAGTCTCTTACGTATCAGCTTCCCGCTTTGCTTGTGCCAGGATGCACATTGGTTATTTCACCGTTGGTCGCGCTCATCATGGATCAAGTCTTACATTTACGAGAAAACAAAAGTGAGTCCTGTATCTTCTGAACAAGCTCCTATAATTGATTTGTATATAGTCGAAGCCGTCATGTTGACGGGCGCAACAAGCAAGGAGGAAACGCGTTCCATTATGCAACGGCTCGCGCAGGGGACGGGACGATCACGAGGAATTGTAGCCGCGGATAGGGCGGGTCGTTCGTCAGGCGAAGACGAAGAAATCAAGCTTTGTTATGTTACGGTAAGTGATCGTCGCTAGAAACAAATATTGCCCTTTTAATATCTCCATCAATGATAGCCCGAGAAGATTGCGAAGAGCAAGACGTTCACGTCGACACTTGAGAAGATGTGCACGGCCGGCCGTTTAGCTCGAATAGTCATCGACGAAGCACATTGCGTATCGCAGTTGGGTCACGACTTTCGGTATGTATGCACTGCCGGACTCTAGCTTTGTTCTTACCTCGACCCGAATGTCAAGCCCGGATTATAAGAAACTTTCGATTCTTCGTCAACTATTCCCTAATGTTCCAATCACCGCCTTATCGGCAACTTGTCCCCCAAAGGTCCTCAAGGACTTGCTTATGACTTTGCGTATGCGGCAGGTGACCGATGGAAATAGTAAGTATCTCACGTATGGTACAATCACCGTGTCCTTAGAAAATGTCAATAGAGGCGAATACGTCCGACACTGTCTATTTCTCTGCTCCACTTTACCGTAAGTCAGGCTCATTATCCCGAATTTCTGAATTTAATCGTGGTATAGGAAAAAACCTCCATTATTCGGTTTTGCCCAAACCCGCCTCTGCGTCTGCTGCGATACAGGTCATGGCAGATTATATAACAGCAAACCACGCTGGACATAGTGGGATTGTATATTGCCTGAGCAAGAAGGTATGGTGTTAGTTCTCCATAATCGCAGATTCCTTATGTTGTTGCTTCTTAGGATGCAGAAACGGTAGCGGAGGGGCTGGCAACAGCTTCCAAGGGTGCCATTCGGACTGGTGTTTATCATGCTGATGTTAGCGACCATGAGAAGGAGTCTTTGCATCTCAGATGGCGGAATGGATCTGTGCAAGTTGTCTGTGCGACTATTGGTGCGCATCCAGGATTGTCAAAGCTATTCTTCCAGGGAGTACTAACGTGTTCTAATAGCTTTCGGCTTGGGAATCGACAAAGCCAACGTTCGATTTGTCCTCCATCATTCGGTAAGAGCAGACGTGTACATGTGGCGAATATTTCCTCATGACTATGTTAGATGTCCAAGTCGTTGGACGGATTCTATCAAGAAAGCGGACGTGCTGGACGTGACGGGCAAGATTCTGATTGTGTTCTGTACTACCGCGGCCAAGATGCGACCCGGCTCAGTTCACTCATTTGTGGAGAAATCGGTGGCCAAGAAAAACGTGAGTTATAATGTTGTTGAGCCTCTGAACTCACTTATAAGATTGGTATTGCAGTGCACGATATGCTCAGATTTGCCCAAGATTTGGCGGGGTGCCGTAAACTCCTGTTTGCCAAGTGAGCCAACCTGTTTCTTTCCCGCACGTTTGGAAAACTAATTAGCTTCAACTTAGCTACTTTTCGTCTTCTTCTGCACTCTCGCTTTCTTCTTGGACCACCGAAGCCAATGGCAAGCTCACGGCCTGCGGTCACTGCGACAATTGCACTCGACCTCCTGAAACGGTTTGCAACAAAGATGTTACTCTTGACACCTGGATCATTCTTCGCGTTGCTCAGGCCGTCGATGGCGAAGGCGGACGAATCACTGTTGCCATGCTCGCGGACTTGGCACGTGGAGTTGGAGGCCAGGCGTTCCAGGTGCCATCTGGGGGTGGAAGGAGGCGCAAGTCGGCAGGCGAGAAAGTCGGGCTGGATTTGAATGATGTGGCAGGCGGGAAGATATCGTTGTCTAAAGACGTGAGTACGCTGTGGATACTATTATCTCGCTATTCCACTAACAGCCGATCATAGGACGCGGAAACGTTGATCATTCAACTCGTTCTCTCAGGACATTTAAAAGAAATATTTCACTCGACTGCCTATTCAATCAACGTGTACCTCCAACTCGGCCCACAAGCAATCCGGCTCACTCGACTTGGAAGAGATGTTGTAGAAGCGGGCGGGGCTCCAAAAATCGAATGCGTATTTATACAGCGCAAAACTGGCGGACGTACAAAAGCCGCAACTACAGACAAGGGCCAAAAGAAACCTGGTGGCAGCAAAGGCAAGGGCAAAGGCAAATCAAAAGCGGCTATTCCAGACGAAGAAGACGAAGACTTTACAGCTGAAATGAACGAGGCGGCTGCGGGTATAGATTCGGACGAGTCTGATCGAGAGCCTGATGGCTGGAGCTATCAAATGAACGGTAAACGAAAGACTACTTCAGCCCCTAAATCAACGAGTGCATCCCAAGCTGCACCTGCAAGTGGGGTGAGGAAGCGGCGGAGAATGATAATTGATGAAGATGATGACGAAGAGGACGACGACGATGTGATTGTACTTTCTCCCTAGACCTCCTATGCTGTTACGCGTTCTCGGGTGTATTTATTGGCGGGCTACCTAGATGTTATACGTTAGCTTTTTTTCGCGCGGTTTCCTTAATTCAGATAATTGGCTCACTTTTTTGAGAAAGCATGCTATTGCCCGATATATCTACCGATCCTCCCATCATATATGCTATTATTTCGTTCGAGGATGACTCAATTTGAGCCTCAAAGTCTTCCTGCACGGCAACTTGAAAAGGCGTTCACTAATACAAGGAAAGAACCTACCCCTATAATAGTCACTCTTGACTTTTGGAACAATGCCGGATTGATCTAGAGATATAGGGATTTCAAATCCTAGGTTCAAAAGTATAATCGGATGATCGGCTGTGGGGTGTGCTTGGCTAGTAGTCGCTGAACATAAACGAGCCTAGCCCCGAGCTGGCCCATAAGGTAATTAGAAATACAAAACTGAAGACGATATACCAGCAACGAACATTTGAGGGTCTATGCCAACCAATAGAACAAGATCTTGCCTAGCATCGACGGTGAACCCATGAAAAGTGACATCAAATGATAATTGAGTCTTTCCATTCTCGATACCCAAAGGAATGAGAAACAGCGAGTTCGGGTCCGAATCGAGCTCGCTTTCAGAGGAGAATGCTTTGACAAAAATGTTGTCTCGAAGGTTCCATGATAACATCGCTTCATTTCCGCAATGTTAGCTGATTGGAGGGCCAAGATCTAGGTCCAGCCACGCCAAAGTGTATATGAGTTTGATCATCCGAAGGTTATTTGTTCGCCTTAGAGCTCACCATCGCGGTATTTTCGAAGCTTCTTTACTAGCACTGAGGCGGGTTCTGACGCGCAGTTCGAGACCAGCTGTAACGCGTTGGCATCGATCTCGACATACAATTGGAGTTTGGCTGAATTACATGTTATATCCTAGAACCTTTTACAAGTCTGTGCTTTTTGTATCTTTGTTAAGTATATGCCGTCCCTCTGTTAAAGTGATTTGACAACATACTGAAGAAAACGCGAGAATGGCCTTATAATCACAGCACGATAACGTTCGAATGATCATTTCCTGAGGAAGACCATACAGGTAGCATCGGGAATGGCTATCGCCGAAGAAATCTGGCTCTGGTGGATGACAAGTATTTAGCTTCATGTTACGTAGAGTAGCTGAATACTGAAGGGCCGAGATGGTGGCTAGCCGGAGCAGGCCTACGCGCGATTTGACTTTAATAGGAGATTGTGCTCCAAGCAACAACAAACAGGTTGACATTCACTAGATTTTAGTACAATAGCAATGTGTTGTTGATTTAAACGGTACTTGAAAGTGGGAAAATAATACACAGAACTACTGGGCGAGCTGGATCAAAAGACTACCGCAAATTTGGCGGCCAGAAGCGGGCTCCCAATGTTTATTGGCGTAGCTCCAGTTCAGATCGCAACAAGCGGCGCACTATACGAATAACAAGAATAGTGCGATTAGCTTCATCTTTCATTTTCCTGCTCTCATTGCGAGTCATAGGATACCTATCTCATGCTAGTACTCTGGTTTGTTTGGCATCTCGTCCAGGCCTCCGATCCGATAAACGGTCATCTCGTTCAAACTGGACGCAAATCCAAAGTCATACTAAGGCACTGTGTCAGCACATGATCTGTGACGGTCACGGTGTAAAAAGCCAGCTTACATTCATTCCAATCAAATGGTTCTCAGTAATCAGCCAGCCTTCATGTGGCTCTGCAGGCCGCGCTTGTGTCACAATCCTGTATGGCAAACGAGAAGTAACCGGCTCGTCGAAGTATGGAATTCTGGTAGCATCTTCGGGCGCTACAATGTCCACCGTTACCGCATTCACGCCTACGAATGGGGGGCTCGGCTCCTCTGGCCACCCACTCTCAACGACCATAGAGTCCTGATCAATTGAAGTGGTTCGGTAGCCTCGTTCTATGAGCTTAGCTCGTTTAAGTAGTACACCTTCGGTTTCCTCCCTAGGGACATAATTTTTCACTTGACGGCGCCAAAATCGCCGAACTGTAGCCGTATTAAAGTCAATGACGGAGAGGTAGCCTCCCCCCATCACATATCTCGAACCAAACATCCAGCAAATCCAAGGATCTGGTGTCTCTATTTGGAACCAGCGTGTAGAGTTCTCGCCCCAGTACTCCCACTCAGAGATCAACCTATTGGCTTTTTTCATGTCAAACATGTGCTCGATCAACTGCAATGTGTCAACGAAGATTCGGAGAGGACGTGCGACTCCGTGATGAACTAGCGTCATAGCTACACCAAGAGTGAGGGCTCTCGGGTTGCTAAAGAGAACGGAAGACGAGAGGCCGCTACCCTTGGAGCCATAGTCAGACCGGAGCAAGAAGTTCCGCAGAATCACTTCCGAGTTTTCTTGCAGTTTAGGGAACTGGAAGGTAAACGATGGAGCAAGTTTGGGAAAAGATGGGACGTCGAATATGCCACTCCCAGGGAAGGAACATCCAGACCCAGCAGAATCAAGATTATAGACGACTAAGCTGACTAGAGTTAAGGCATGCCTCATCACAGTGCGGCAGGCGGACCACACAACTAGCCGCTCATGGTCCAAAAATACAAAATTGGCGATGCCTTTGTCGCAACCAATTCTATTGCGCAATATACCAGTCTTCCAGTCCCAAACCAAGATTTCGTACTCGTAACGACTGGCGTGTGCGAACTTGATTGCGATAAGATCATCCTTGATCTCAAGTGTAATGCCGAACGGAATGTTAGCGTCAACCTGGAATCCTAGACCAACGGATAAAATCGGATGTTTGGCTTGAGGGTGGGCACGGCCTGTAATAGACGAGCACAAGCGAACCCAGGAGTGGGTTGGCCTGTGAGGCAATTAGGAATACCAACGCGCAGGCGCTAAAACAATGACGAACGATTGAGGTTCTACTCCGGCCAAGAGAACCAGTTCTTGACGAGGATCGATAGTAAATTCACTAAATGTGACGTCAAACGATAGATGAGTGTGACCGTCCTTGATGTCAAGGGGGATGATTAACAAGGAATTTGGATCTGAGTGAATATCGTTAGGAGAAAATGCTTTGGCAAACACGTCATCTCGGAGCTCCCAAAGGCGCATTACTTCATCTCCACAATGGTGATCTATGGAAGATCTTATATCTAAGTCTAGCCAAGCTGAAATCTAAGTAAGTCCACCTGGGTGACACTAAATTCACAATTGAGAATGGAAGATTACCGTCACGGTGTTGCTTGAGGCTTTTCATGAGCGTTGGAAGGTCGGGCACGCCTTTTGATGGATAGTTGGCAAGTTGTAGCCCGCTAGCTTCGAGCTCAATACAGAGTTGAAGTTGAGCCGAGTTGGATAATATATCCCAGAACCGTCGGCAAGTCTACACTTTGCGGGTTTGCGTGAGATATGGTGAAGTAGAGAAGAAAAAACGGTTTCAACGGCATACCGAAGCGAATATGATCACGCCCTTGTAATCACAGAACGATAGCACTCGAGTAACCATTTCCTCGGGGAGCGTGTCTATATAACATTGAGTGCGACTGTTAACTATATCCAGAGTATTAAGCGTATCGATTCGATTAGCTTTCATGAGTTTTGATCTGTACTATTTATGCCAAAATAGACTGGCGTGGTAGGTGTGGAGAATGGTGAGACTAAATTGCACGTGATCATGGCGTCAGCAGGAACAAATAACGGACATTTGTTGGCGATCCCTCAAGCAAGACAGTATGCTCTGCGTAAAGGTGATGCATAGCATAAACATACCCAGATAAAGAGATTTTTTTTACGTTAGACAGTCCTGTACGCGGAAGAGGAGAACGTAGCTTACATAAAAGCGACGAGCGCTTAGCACCGTCTGGTCCTACTTGGTGCACCTGTCTCTCCGCGTGGGACACAGGAGAACTAAGAACGTTGAGGCCATGCAACCTTCGGGCAGTATGTTTAGGAGTGATCTCATCACACTCGTACATCGATTTTTATTATTAAGTTACTATAGGTCAAACTTTATACGATTGGCTGATTACTTTTTACAATTGGAATACAGTATCGTAGCAATCCATTTGATCGCCTAATATGCTTAAAGTCCAGCACCTGCAGCAAAACTGATGTCTAGTTGATAAATGCCTAGAGTTCACTACATTATATCATGCTGTATTGCTTTGCTTGCATGATATCTGCTCACCGTGTCGAGTGCAAGTATCACGAGCCATCTGACGTCTCACCGAATGCTTTGATAGCATAAACAGTCATCGTATCCGATTCTGAGATACTCTGAATAAAGGTTTGAGTAGGAAAACCAAGACCACTCAAGAAAGAACATACGCCCATCCCAACCAGATGACTCCCGCTAATGAGCCAGCCTGTATGCGGTGCTGTTCGCTTCACCCGCGTCACTATCCTATAAGGCAAACGGGATGTGACTGGTCCCCCAAAGTATCTTAAGTTTGTTGGTTCGTCAGACGTCACGACGTCTACCACCACTGCACTCTCGCTTATTGTTCCCCTTGACTCTTCTGGCCATTCCTCATTAGGGTTCACGTGCTCTCGAGCGTCAGCACCCGACCATTCCCCCGTGTGTATGAGCCATTCTTTATTGGCTTCATCGCCATCAGTTTGCTCGATCCTATAGTTATCTCGCTGCCGGTTCTTGAATCGTTGGACTGTAGCCGAGTTGAAGTCAACAACAGACAGGTAGTTGTCGTGCATAACAAATCTTGAGCCAAACATCCAGCATATCCAGTGATCAGACTCTTGCATTTGAAACCAACGTGTGGTGTACTCTCCCCAGTGCTCCCATGCTAGACTCGACTCCTTATTTTGTTCAGCCCTAGCCATGTGCTCAATTAGGCGAGACGTATCAACAAAGATACGAAAACGATGAAATGTAGTTCCATGGCGGGCTATTAAGGTTAAGCCTAAGGTAAGAGCTCGGCGGTGGGAGAAAGGAGCGGAGCAAGAAGACATGCTAGTACTCTGAGAGCCATAATCTGACCGGAGCAGAAAGCCTCGCGAGAGTACATCCGAACTGTAACCTCCTGCTCTAGGAAACCAAAATTTAAACGATGGGACAAGCTTTGGAATTGCTGAGTCCGAGATGTCAAATACACCGTTATCGGGAAAGGCACAGACGGATCCCGTAGGATCAAGATCATAAATAATCAGGCTGACTATATTTCGAGCCGAAAGCTCAGAATCAAAGCAAGCAGACCACACGATCAACCGGCTCTGGTCTAAAAACACAAAGTTGCCGATCCCAAGGTCAGAGCTAATTCTGTTGACTAGGGCGCCAGATTTCCAGTTCCAGATCAAGATTTCGTATCCGTATTCGGTATCACGCGCAAACTTGATTGCAATCAAGTCGTCTTTGATTTCGAGTGTGAGGCCAAACGAGGCACCAGCGTGCACCGTAAACCCTAGATTAACAGAAAGTCGTGGATACTTGGCTTGGGGGTGTGCTTGGCCAGTAATAGATGAACGCAGGTGGATGCAGGCGTGGTTTCCTCTGCGAATCATTTAGCCAGAGCAGCAAAGATTAAAATAATGAACACGAACAACTTTGGATCTTCACCACTCAAGAGAACAAGTTCTTGGTTCAAGTCCATGGTAAACTCCTGAAAAGTGACGTCGAGTCGTAATTTAGTACGACCTGTCTTGTCACTCAAGGGAATGAACAGCAGTGAATTCGGTTCCCAGGCGCCGCCGTTGTGAGAAAACGCTTTGGCAAATACACCATCTCGGAGCTCCCATAGCAACAAAGGCTCGTCTCCGAGGTGGTGGGTTATCGGCGACTCGAGATCCAGGTCTAGCCAAGCTGGATTCTTTGAGTTTTCACTTGTAAAGGTCTACTTTATATCCCAGACATACCATCCCGGTATTTTTGAAGCTTCTTCAGGAGCACCGAAATACTATCCATATCTCCCAGCGTACGATCAGAGGCGAGTTGCAACCCGCTGGCTTCGAGCTCTATGCAGAGCTGAAGGCTGGGTGAGTGAGACAGTATGTTCCAAAATCGTTTGCATGCCTGTGCTTCGTGAGACGTGTAAGAAATACATCTATGCAGTGATGAGCCTAGCTGAAAGAACGCACCGACGTAAACAAAAGTATGCTCCTGTAACCACCAAACGATAACATTCGGACTATCATTTCGTCAGGGAGTCCGTCTATGTAGCATTTAGCGGGGACAATGTCCATTTTGGGTTTCTGCGTATATAGGAGCTAAATTTCTGGGCTACAAATGATGGTGGAGCCAAATACAACTGCACTGTCGGTATGGGGCGCAGGAGGGCAGCTTTGCACGTGATCTATATTTCAGCAGTGCAATACAAGCAGGAACAAACAGGCCGAAATTCCTCGCCCCGGCAAGTATACAACAACGCTACACATACTCGGGCATCCAACCATACCCGAATTTCTAAATCTATAATACACGCCCTGTACTGTATGAATGACTCGAGTTCTCCTTCTGACTTTCTGCGCTAACGTAATCGCGGCATGCATGCACACATTCATAGATGGTGAGACTTGGAGCTTTGACTTTGAAGGAGGCTAGCTAAGTTAGACGCTGGTAGCCATTGGGGAATAATAAGTGCGAGGCGTATTAGAATCTTTAAACTTTGCTCTTCGTGCATTTGCATGATCAGCATAAGCTACAAGAACAAAAAATGTACAGCTGCTTATCGCAGGGGAACGTACGACACGAATAGTTAAACTTGCATGATTCCATCCGATTGACTGCGAAACGCACTCATTGAGAACATGTGCTAATAATAAAGAGTTTATAACCTCGACACTTAATACGTACAGCTTCGTGACATGGTTGGATAGAGCTAACATTAATATGGTAGCGCATATAGCCACCCTCTGTGCTGGCGGCTCAGATAGTATCATATAGTGCGACGCAAGGCTTCAAGAACCGTCATGGAACTCGCTAAAATCAGCTCAAGGAACACCGTTCTAAACAAAAAGAAATCAAAGGGCATGTTCGTAAAAGTCTAGGTCAGTGATCAGCGTTCACCCCCACCTACCTCCGCAGTGTAACCCCAGATTTGATTCGACTGCGGGCCTCACCAATCACAGCATATAACATTTTACTGCCTCGTGGGATCTTGATTCAGCCCCGAACCCAGGCGAGAGGGATGTAATTCGAAAGCTACGGTCCTGCTTGTGGGAGTTGGAACTTACGTATTACCTAAATGCTAGGAGAAAATTGCAAGTGATATGTTTTGCTATGGCGCTGTGATATCGCACAACATATGCTCTGGTCTGACTAGGACGCTGGGCAAGTGTAGACACCCTTTTCTCAGAAGACACTCGTATTTTGCCATTCGTCATACGAAGCATGATTCTGCTTACCGCACGAATAAAATGTACTTCCCTTTATACTCAACCCAGATCCTCGTGCAGCAAAGTCTAGCCCCACGAGCTAAACTTCTAAGATCGGAGGAGCGTCCCTCGGTAATAGTTCGGGATGAGAATCCAAGCCTCGAAACAAACATAAACATAGACACAAATATAAGCACAAAATTTAGATACAGATATAGATATAAAATGTGTACTGCCGTAACGATAAGCATCCAGTCAAACTCCCGAGATAGCCAAACAAAGTAAACGCTCGGCCGACCTCGTTTCAGGTGAAATTTGTATATCAGATCTAACTCATCGATCAGCGCAAGAGATGTCCGACGCCCGTAGATCATACGTCCAATTAACCAGAGATCTATTACTTTGAAGACTGAAGGACAATGGGGCAACGGCGGATGCACATGTTTGGGCAAAAGGGGCTAAATGAGTTGGAGCTCGGCGCTTGCGGGGCAGGGCCGAGGGCGGTTTGAATTGGCAATCAGCCAGGTCGAAAACTGAGCCGAGACCGGTGAGATCAAGTGAAGAGACAATCCTTGTTCTAGCCACCACAGGTCCTATACCCCCTGTCCTCTTATATTTCTTTCCAGCATGGTAAGTGTTGTATTCATGTTCGAAACGCTGGTGCTGATGCTGGTAGCTCGTAGGGTCAAACGCTTTCCGAGCCAGGTACGTCACCCTAATTAGTTTAAAAATTGCATAGGCTAATTTTATAAATGGACGGATGGTGCAGTGACGACAAAGAGCTCTGATAGTGGAAACGATGAACGATTTGCTTATGGGGTTTCCGAGATGCAGGGGTGGCGCATAAGTATGTGGTCTATCCGTGGCCAATCCCAATTGCTGATAGTCTTGTAGGCATGGAAGATGCGCACGCGACAGTACTCAAACTGGACGATTCAAGTAATAACGCTTTCTTTGCAGTCTTTGACGGCCATGGCGGTATGTGTCCACCCTGTACCCATGCCTTGGCCCCTGTGCTCATATTCCATTCAGGCTCGACAGTAGCAAAGTACGCAGGAAAGCACGTCCACGAACGCCTAAAGGCCGAAGCAGACTATGCGAAACAAGAATACAAAGGTGCTCTCAAACGCGCATTCTTGGGCACAGACGACGACCTTCGGGCAGGTACGCCCCCCCTTCCCCCCTGACCCTTGCCCTTGCGCCCTTGCTTATCCCATCCTGTCCTATAGACCCCGCGTTCTTTCACGATCCGTCAGGATGTACTGCGGTCGCGGCGCTCTTGACTTCCGACAAGATCCTAGTCGTTCGTCATTTGCTCACGTGTTTTGGGTGCATGTAATGACGCTCTGCTCTAGGCCAACGCCGGTGATTCACGATCGGTCATGTCTGTCAAGGGACAGGTCAAGGAGCTTAGCTTTGATCACAAGCCGCAGAATCCAGGTGCGTCGGTCGCGTGCCACTATATTTAGCCCCTATTCATATTTGCTTTGGATCTGATCGTCAGCCGAGACGTCCCGTATCCAGGCTGCTGGAGGCTATGTCGAGTATAACCGTGTGAATGGTAGGCGCCCCTCTTTATTCTTTTCTCGGAACATGGCCTGATTTTGGGTCAAGGCAATCTCGCACTCTCCAGGGCCATCGGCGATTTCGAGTTCAAGCAAAACTACGCGATCCAGCCCGAACAACAAATCGTCACCTCCGATCCAGAGATCACCGAACACACCCTATCCGATGAAGACGAATTCCTGGTGCTCGCATGCGACGGCATCTGGGACTGTCTCTCGTCCCAACAAGTCATCGACGTCGTGCGCCGACTGATCGCCGAAAAGAAAGACCTCGGCACGATCTGCGAACTCGTCATGGACAAGTGTCTCGCACCCGATTCTGACATTGGCGCCGGTATAGGATGCGACAACATGACGATGATGGTCGTTGCGATATTGGGCGGCCGAACGGTCGAGCAGTGGTACGACTGGGTCGCGGATCGTGTCCAGCGCAAGTGGGGCTACGAGACGCCTGAAGAGCTTCCGCAGTTGTACTCTGAAGCTCGGATCGCGGCGGCGCGGAATCGTGCGGCTGGACGTGCGTCGGGTGGAGGACCGGGTGGACTTCCGAGCGCGGGGTTGAGTATGCTTCAGCGGATTTTGAATGGGACGGGCGGGGGTGGGCCTGGTGGACTTGCGAGCCGGCTTGCGTTTGAGGCTGATTCGAGTGATGAGGAGATGGAGGAGGATGATGAGCATTATGTTCCTGGTTCGACTGGGCGGATGTTTGGGAATCGGACGAGGGGATTGGGAGAGGAGGATGAGGATGAGCAGATGAATGAGGGAGCACCTGGTGGGGAGCGGAAAGAGTTGGATTCGCTCAAGGCGCAGTTGGATGAACTTACTGATGGGCTTGAGGATCAAGTTGAGGAGGCTAAGCAGGAGGACGCGGATGGGGTTAAGCATATTGAGAATGTCAAGGAGGTGAGTTCCCCTTTTTATTTGTATTTTTCGGGGGCAGTGGTTGATTAGGTTGTCGAGTAGGACGAGGTGAAGCCGAATGGACATGCGGCATCGAAAGTTCCGACGACGATCGAGAGTCCGCCTCAAGCACAGCCGCCTAATCAGACGAGCGCGTCTTCCTAGTTGGTCTCACGCATCTGGGGAACTATTCTGAAAGTGAAGAGAGTGAAGATGGACAGGAAGGGTTGTATGTTACTTTTTTTTGTGCGTTTGTTCTTTTATTTCGACGTCTCTTAGGCTGCAGTGGTTTGTGGTGTTTAGTGTTAATATAAATAGCATCCATGTGCTCAGTTTATTCCTTTTGGATGTGTGTGATGGGAGCGAATCTATATAATGAAGTGAAAGGTATACAGGAAAGCGGGAGGTGTGTGGGGAAGAGATCCGGGGAGAAGGAGCATGGAAGGTGGTTACATACAACAAGATATGAGAACGACAAGAAAGCGTAGTTACAAGACAAGGCATTGCAAAGACTGTTCACCAATCATCATCATCATCGACTTCGCCGTCTGACTGATAATCCGGTCGAATAGGTCGTTTGGGTTCTGTCTCGCCTGCTTTTCCTTCTAGAATAATGGGTATTTCTGTCGAGGATGCGAGGAAGGGGTTTGGGAGACCTGGTTGGGATTTAAGTTCCGCTTGACGTCTGTGGATCGGTTCACCTCCTACGAGAGATTCGAGGATGGTATGCATTTGTCTGGGAGAGCGAGTTGTTTTAATTAAATAAAAGATGAAGAGAGAAGGGACACTGGATTGAAGTAGGAAATCAGGAAGTGGGCTTACACTGCTTGATTCCCCGCACACCATCCATCAACTTCGAATCCGAGTCTCCGAGCACAAGGGGGGTAGGTGATAAAACCTCTCGGTTCTGGAGTATTGAGAACGATTGAGAAGAGGTGTCTAATGTCTATCACGTAGATATCTGGTTGGTTGGAGTTGGTAGAGGTTTGAGTTTGGGTAGTGATTGGGTCGGGAGGAGGGGGACTGGATAGTTCGCCTTCTTCTTTGTCGTCGTCGGCGTCGAACAAGGGTCGTTGATATTTCCTGTCTGTTTGGTCTTCGAGTGGGCGGGTGCGTGAGCGTGGGGAGAGGGATCGTTTGCGGATTGCTGATGTAGATGAGGCGTAAGTATAAGCAGAGGCAGAAGAACAAAGAGAAGGACTCACGAGAAGACGCGCCCCATCGCCCGCCATACGGTTTAGATTCTTCCTTTGGTTCGAATTTAGATTTGATTTCGTTGGGGGGATTGTCCAAGTCCCGGTGTCGGTACTGAGGTCGGTGTTCGTAGTTGTTTCCTTCCCTCTCCCTTCTATTCCCAGCCCCATTTCGAGCATTAGGTCGCTCGAACCCCAAGAGCTCACTTAGGCCGACATGCCAGCTATCTTTACTCGTATCGATCCCGTGTGTTTTCAAGAGTCGGGCCGTCCGTGGCCAGTCGTATGTCACCAGAATGAGTGGGCCGGGTGAGGTTTCGGATGTGAGAAGGGAGGAAAGTGTGGAAGGGATAGATGATTCCGGGAGGGTTGTGCTTTCGCCATGGGTGAAGTTCTATTTCCAAATGAGTACATAAAAAGTCAAATGAAAGAAATTGTCTGGGGCTTACAGCTTTGGGCAGTGATCGTTTATTCATTGTGTCATATTCGTCGATGACGACGTGGTGCGTTGTCCCTGATCCAGCTTCATACCACCCAATGTCTAGCACTGGCTCTTCTTCGTTCGGCAGGATGTTGTACGAGTTTGGGTCGATCCATGGCGTGAATGCCAAATAGGCAAAACGCAAATGAGGGGAGAGCTGAGGAAGACCGTAGAACGGCAATAGCTGGTGTCTACCGCCATACCATCCATGGTAGAGTAACCTATGCAGAAAAGTTAACATCCGACAATCACCTATGATTGGCAGACAACATACCGAGCTTGTTCAAACTCTGCTCGTCCTCGGTTAGGTGTTCGTTCAGAATAGTTGTTGTTTAATTTCGAATCGTCTTGTCCGTATTTATTTGAATTCTTTGTTCGTACGGATTTGAAGAACTCCAAGAGCTCGTCTTGAGTTCTGAATTTAATTGGGGAAATCGAAAGGTAGTTGGATGTCGGATATGCAGGAGGTAGCTTTTTGGTCGGACCGCGTATGCCAGCTGCGGGCCAGACATGTTGTCTAAAGGTTTCCTTGTCGATCAAGAGGGACATAGCACCCCATGGTCGGATCCCTAGGTCGACGTTAGCATTATTCAATAAAAAACGAAGGGAGGCTTACCAAGGTTGAGTTCAAGAGAGCGAGCCGTGGAAGTACCGGCCGCATCAACTGGGGCATCGACATATAATGTCGAGTTTGTTCCTGCGATAGCTTCAGCAGCAGGCTTTTCATGTGCGAATTCATGAAAGTGGTCAGGTTTGTTGGCGCCTGGCTCCCATTGCCTATAGACATATTAGCACATGATCTCACGAACCAGAAGAAACATACCAATACTCGGCCTTGAAGTGTCCCCGATAACCCAGAATTTGATAAAAGCGAGATGTATCCATGAGATGGTCGTGGTTAAGTTTAGCCACACCATCACATCACCCTCACGTGACACAGCCTTCGATATTCGAAATTAGATAACTCACATCAAGCGCTGTGGCTACTACTCTAACGGGTGTCACGTGCATAAAGTGGAGGTGACGCGTGAAGATCTTTGTGGGACTTGGAGAATCATCTAAAATGTATGCAACAAGTCGTTAGGTATATGTTCTAGGACCGGCCATTGTAGAAGTGCTTTGATATCGGTAGATCCATCTGGGCAACGAGCACTTTGGTTGAAAATCAACTTGCCTTAGTGTGGCAAACGTTAGCAAAGCCAAAGCCAACAAACTTTCTTGCAGTACCGTGTTGGACTCGAATGAAAGCGGCGATAGGAAAAACAAGCCAATTGAATTGCGCGGGAGCAGAAGAAGGTATACAGGTTATTAAACACAGGCCAGACGCGGGATGAAAGCGTCTGATACCCCCCAGCCTACGCATTGTAAGTGAATACCTCGACGAAGCGGAGTTATGGTGTTTTTGAGGAGGATAGCCTAGGCTTCTCTAGGTAGACATGTGCATTTAGCTGCCTTCCGGGTCAGCCATTTCGACTTCTCTGCTCTGCAGACCATCTTGCGTGATCCCTTTCAGCTATAGAAGTGACTGTTGAGCGTTGTTAGAGATAGCACACGTCAGGACGCCTCACCGTCGCTTTGACCAGGTCCACAGATGACCGGTTCCCCGGCTCAGTCTCCCAGCATGATCTGAGTACTAGCCACAGCGCGTCTCCGTGTTCAGAGTATGTAGGTATATGCGCCTCTGGACGGTCGGGACAGGCTTTCTTGACCGTCACAAGGAACATGATCGACCGCTCGCCTTGTTCTCCCCATGGCACATTGCCTGTTATCGCTTCCTGCAGATGATAGGGCGTGAGAAGCGACCCAAGGTGACTAGACAAGAGACATGCCAGTATAGTCTGATATGAGCTATGTATCAGATGCCAGCACGGCCATATGCTTACGAACTCACCATCCCGAGCGCATATACGTCCGCTGCAAAACTGATGGGCGCGCCTTCGAATAGCTCTGGAGCCTACGTAGTGTGCTGTGATTACTGGAGATATATCAGTCTCACACGAGAAACTCTTACCGCCCAACGTGAGGAAATCGCTGCCTTGGCCGATGTGCTGGTGAACTGAAGAGTATGCTCTTGTATAGTAGCATTACCAAAGTCGGTAAGCTGAGGGATGCCATGCCTGGATATGAGTATGTTCGCCTGAATTTTACTATATGTCTATTCATCATGAGCTCCAGGGTAATCGTGGATACTTACGCCTTTCAGGTCACCATGGACCTTATGAGGAGTTGATCAGTACTACGGTGACAGTTTCACTAAAGAAAAGTGCAGCCTGACTGACCACTCCTGACTCATGTAGATATGAGAGACCTTCGGTGATCTGTATGCTCTGCCCCCAAACAGATGTACTAAGAGGCTGTCTACGTTGTCTGATGCGTTGATCGTACCATGGTGCAGCGATCAACGTCTCTGTGTCGCTCAAGATACTCAGGCATGTTTCCATTCACCTCCCATGCCGAGACCATCCCGATTTGACCGCGAAATATGACCAGCCCTAACAGTCGGTGTACATTTGTATGATGGCACTTTGACCAAGTGTATAGCTCATGCGTGATGTGCTGTTTTTGGGTTGCAGCGTTCACTTATTTGCAACAGGATCTACTGACCTTGACATGCTTTTGGCTCTGTTCACTCGACCCTACACGTAGCCTGAAAGTCTTGATTGCAACTTCGGTACCGGCTGTGAGCCTGCATCGATATATGTCGCCAAATCCGCCAGATGAGACAGGGTGCTCGCTGCCGCTGGCCATGTCGAGCTGATCGGTCATGTTCGAGCAGCCTCGCGCTCCTAGTCGCATAACCGCCTCTTCAGAAGTCTAGACACGCATGAGTTCAGAATAGCCTGGTATATCGCAGGTAAATGATAAGCAATGTCGTACCGTGGCCCCTGAGATATCGTCCTCGGCCAGAACGATTTGGGCTTGTGTATGCGTCACAACTTCTCCATCAGCATGTTTGGCTCGAACACCAAGATCCAGTACGTCCCAAACTTTGACAGTATGGTTCTCGTACCCCTCCGTTGCAGAGACAATGTAATTGCCATTGGGGGTAAATGCAACTTTGGTAACTCTCCAATCTAGACTTTGCAACGGATCGCCATACGTAGTACCAATCTCTGTATCCCAGATTAGAATGGTCCCGCCAGAAGCGCTAGATGCAATGTACCTGCCATCGGGCGAGAAGGCAGCTGATCTAGTAAAGCTCGTATTACCCGTGAGAAATTGCCCTATTGCAAGTCCATTTGTCGCGTCCCAGATCATACAGACAGGACTATCACCAGACGTAGACACAATCCGAAGATTATCCGGCGAGAATGCTACTGATCTGACGGCTGAAGGAGCGGTACATTCAAAGAGCATGGCGCCGGTAGCAAGCTCATACGCCTTGATGGTCTTGTCACCACATCCACCAGCAATTGTCCTACCGTCAAACGAGACAGCAACGGAATGAACTGGGCTCCTCATATGTATTATGCTAGCTGATGGCTCTCCAGTATACGCGTTCCACACACGAATGGTTTCATCATAGGATCCGGAGATGATGAGGCACCCATCAGGCGAGTATGCCACACTACTGACGCTTCTGGCATGTCCTACGATTGGCTCTATCACCTCTCTGTGTGTTTGTGTATCCCAGATGCGGATCATTTTGTCGGATGAGCCCGAAGCAATTGTTAAGCTGTCTTGCGAGAAACACAAGGTGTCGATAGAGCTCTTGTGTCCCATTAACGGGGCACCTATCCGCTCGTTGGCGTGTATATCCCAGATCTCAATTATGTGTCTACGGCTGACCCCTACGTGAGCACTGTCCGGTGAGACTGCAATGGCGTCCACTACGGTCTTATCGAAGTCCCAATCCCGGGCCAAGAATGGCATTCCTGCCAGTATGAAGATCAATTTGATTGAGTATGCAGTTGGATCTACCTTTTCAATTTGACCTGAATGAAGAGAAGTCACGCACCCTAAGCAATCTTCCTCAACGGTAAATACTAGTAAACAATCCGGCCCGAGAGCACTAGAATTGTGGTGGTTTCCGAACTAGAAACGCCCTGCCGGGCCGCGCACCTTGCTCTGGGTGTGTCTAATAGGGTCGACTGATAATTGAGATTGTTCCATGGCAAGCACATCATTTGTCGTCTAAACATTGCATGACTGTTTCGCTCGCAAGCAGAGACATTTCGCTTACTTTTGAAGCTCAAAAGCGGCGCCTTGTAACACACCGCCACCAATGTAGAATTTGTGCCGACGAATCTGTATTCGAGCCCCCTGTATGCGCTGTTAGTTTGTGAAGCCCAATTGAAGTTTAGATGGTAAAAATCAAGATAATATGTACCTGGAATACTAGTATAGACTGACCAAACACTTTTTCACACTTCGAAGATAGGCAATTGGACGACAGTCTTGCCCAGCAGACTCTCTGTTAGAACTGGCCGGTAATGTCCCAGCCAAGTCAAGAGTTTTAAGCTCGCTAACGTAAGTTGTGACTCCTGAGCTGGTTCAGTCACCTGGATAGTCGTAATAATTCATGCATCTACAGCTAGTGCACTCAGTAATATATGAAATCCTATTCTTGGCTCG
>JAYRCO010000017.1:0-84119 GCA_037042815.1 Ceratobasidium papillatum | reverse complement strand
CGTCCTAACAAGACTATCTATTTATGTCATAACTCATATGGTTACGATCCAGCTTGGCCGTCACCCGAATCACGATCGGCATTCAAGTTTTCTTTGCTGGTGTAGCCCTACCCAAGAAATACCTCAAGACAGAGTTTCAGAGTTTGATCGTGCTATTGCTACCTATCATGGCGATTGCGTGGTTCGTTTGCGCCTTCTTGATCTACGAACTTGTCCCGAGGCTCACATTCGTAAGTCGATTACTACTTTTGATAACTCGAATCTAATTATTTGTAGCTGGAGGCATTGATGATTTCTGCGTGCATTACGCCCACGGACCCTGTGCTTGCGAACAGTATCACCAAAGGTCGATATGCTGACCAGAATGTCAAGCCTAGCGTCCGCAATATCATGTGAGTGTCTCGCTTGTTTATTTTACCTTTATACTGATGTTTTATCCTAGTGTCGCAGAATCTGGAGCCAATGACGGCTTGGGATATCCGTTTATTTTCCTGCGTAAGTTTATATTACGCACACTTGTACGGCACATACTAAACCGTGTATAGCACTCTTTTTCATTATGGCACGGAGCGATGAAGAGTTTGATGGCCCAAATCGCCATATAAGCGGGGTTATTGGGCGGTGGATATAGTAAGTGCTCAACCTCAGCTGTACGCCACCTCTGGACTGACTATATTCGAAATTCAGTGAAACATGGCTATACCAGATAGTGCTCTCCGTTTTACTAGGCTTGGCCATTGGTTGGATCGCTCGAAAGTCGCTCCGGTGGTGCGAAGAGCGTCGACTTTTGGACGAAGACAACTTTGTTGCGTATGGTATCGGGTTGAGCTTCTTTTGCCTCGGTTTTCTTGGTATAGTATGTGTTGTGTTATGTTGGGTGATTGTTGGTGTTACAACTAACATTTTTATGTAGATTGGATCGGACGATTTGTTGTGCTGTTTCATCGCCGGAAACTCATTCTCTTGGGACGATAGACAACGGCTTGCAGCAGAGGATGCTGGGTTCCAGGATATCATCGATTTGCTGCTGAACGCGGTAAGCACTTATACTCTTCCAGTTCCTCAGAAAGACGCTCAATTCATACAGGCTGTATTTATGTACATTGGAGCCATTATGCCCTGGTATGCATTCAACGATCCTGATGGGACCGGCCTGGTCCCCTGGAGAATGGTCGTGCTCGGTATATGCGTGATGGCTTTCAGAAGGTTGCCATGGGTTATTACGATAGTAAGTCCATTATTGATACACGTTCTATATCAGACAATGTGATTGATCCTGGGTTATCTCTAGTACAAATTCATCCCAGCGATCCCAACTTTGAAAGAAGCAGCATTTGTTGGGTGGTTTGGACCGATTGGTGGTGGGTAGTAGAGTAGTTTCAACAGTATTAAACAACTTATCTGTGGACACAGTCTCGGCGATCTTCTACGTCCAAATTGCGCTTGAATATTTGCCCAATGATTCGAGAGACCAAGTCAAGCGCACGGTCGAGCCAGTTGTCTACTTCGTAAGTGGCATATGTTATCGGTTCGAGCAAGCTGAACCTTATTACCATCAACATAGATGGTGTTCACCAGCATTTTCGTCCATGGCATCACAATTGCTATGACCAAGATGGTTGCGCACGGCGCTACCATAACTAAAACTTTAACACACCAGAGCGAAACAGCTAAACGTAGCTCAAGCGTACCAATCAATTTGGAAAGCATTCGTCGCATTGGAGTTCCAGTCCCAATGCCAACATACAACACAACGGGCGACAGGATAATCCAGAACGGGGACCTCGAAGCTAGTCGACCAGGCTCGGAGCCGTCAACGAGGAATCATACGCGTGCGGGAACTCCACTCACGAATATGCCCGAGGCGAATAGAAGCGTTGGTGAGCCTGGACATGGACCAGAAGGACGCACTGTAGCGTGAGTCGTGTTGTTTGTGCTCGACCTTTATGACTACTTATCTAGTTCTGGTTGTAGTTTCAGTACTTGAAAGGCTAAATTCGCCCTGATCGATCCTTCGTACAAAATGACGACAATACCATTACGATTTCTCTTCCTATACGTTTCTTACACACAAAAAATACGATATTGATGGCTGCGAAACAAGACATGTGGGAGGACAATTAAACTGCTGTTAAGATATCCTCGACAATAATTTCACAAATCGATCGCCGTGTATGCTCGAGATGCTCTAGTCCCAAGCTTGGTACAGACCGTATACCCATGATATCTTCAGCTTCCCAAAGAAGAGGCGCAAGAACCTCATCTTGTGGACCGTTGCGCACTCGTAGGCGGTGAGTTACTATGCGCATAAACAGCTTGGCGGCATCAACAGCGGATGGTGCGAACTCCGTTCCTGTTTCGTACGGCTGCGCCATAGGAATTACACGAGCCACCACCGAAGATGCTTTGAGAAAGATTTCAAAATCGCGTTGAGCGCGGAGGGTGAGGAACGTTCCATCCAGTTGGTGATGATGCCGGGCGGCAGACATAAGTGAGCTCATGTATATCTGGAGAGGGAGGGGCAGTTCGATGGCGTTTGTTGCGTCTATTATACGCTTTGCGACCTAGTCCAAATGGTTTGTACGGTGAGTACGACCACTGAGAGTTGATAGCACCAACCTCTTGACCCAAAGCAGGTGACTGGGAGATGTGGTACTGCGAACCGAGATTGCCCAAGTATTGTTCGTCTAGTACTACTGATAGACTATAGCCAAACAAATCAATCTAACACATTATTTAGTTTAACTTCTTGAAAGTAATTAAATCGCTCGGGCGTACCAACGGTTTTATTATGGGTGAGCGCTCACGGTCGTCCCGCCCTCCAGCATGGACATAAACCAGCAAAAAGTCAGAGGGTAGATTCCATCTGCCTGTACCGATAGATGTCTCGGCATTCTCGTCGACATCACTATCGATTGTGATGATTCGAGTTCTTAAAACCTCAACAAGCGTTCGTTGGACTGCTCTGCTGGCAGTGTCAAGATGGGAAACGACCAAAGCATGAGGAACTCGAGGAGCTACCAAATTTCGTCGTTGAGGATGAGAATATGGTCGAGTAGGATTGTTGGGGGAGAGTGTGCGGGCTTGTGTTTGCTCAAACAATTGTACATTGGGGTACGAAGATGGTCGGATTGGAGAGCCAACAGGAGATACGGCACGGTGTTTGGAACGTGCTGGAGAATGCGCCGGCTTGGATCCGCCCCCGTGTACACTTACGAACGAGTGATCGGGGTTGTGGCCAGACTGGGTGATAAGGACGTTTCGTAGGAAAGACAAGGGTGTATGATATTCTTTCGCTCGCAAACGCTGTGTGAGGGGCGCAGTGAGAGATGAGAGCGTAGATACAACTATTCCTTTAACTCTTCCGATATCTTCTTCGGGTGTCCTTATGATAAGATGCTTGTAGCCTGCAGCTATGCATGTCAAGAGGGTAGCCGTGATTTCTGGGTGGGTGTCCAGTTCCAGCTCAGGCAGCTCACTAGCCATCGAGAAGTAAAGTGTTGTGATAGTAGCTCCTAGAACCAATAGTAGTATCAGAGAATAGCGATTTCAAGAAGTGTATCCTATAAGGGCATCCTATTTCAGATATGGGGTACGCGAAGCAAATGTGGCGCCAAGAAAGAACAAAGGACTGGTTAGTGTGTCATCAGCGCTTAGGCTTGGTGGCTGGACACGTTGAAGCCAACAACGACGAACCATGAGCTCCGACTCTTCCCATAATCAAGTGAATTTGGCACGACTTCTGCGACGACTAGAAAAGGCTGTCGACACTCAGGATTGGAGCTACCAAACCCTTACTGAACGTAGCGCACGATGGGTTCAAGCAGAGGGAATGTTACAGGCAAGTCCTGCCGTTTACGGAAACGAAAGAAGAAGAAACTCATAAACATGTGCTCGTAGAGTGTAACATACGCGAAGCAACTGCTTTCTAATATTAGAAACTCGGAGGGCATGGAACTAGATGGTTCCACTGATTCAATACAGTGAGTACTTGCCAACTAGTCAAGTTTAATGGCAACTTACCCACTCCAGTGATGTGCGAACCCAATACCTTAGGAACACGGAAGCCAAGATTAACCATGTTGAGTCTGCTTTAGCTGAGATTAAGGAGGTGAGCATTCTGGTATTCATTGCTGTCAAGTAACTCATGTTCCTTTAGCGTTCCCAACCACAACAATCCAAGCCCCCCTCCTTCCTTTCACACGTCCCCACTCCACAACCCAAACCTCTGACTCGGCCAGACATTATTGTTACAACCTCGACTTCCAAGTCCTCCGAACTTACGTCTTCCGACGCGCTATTGCCAGCAGACGACACCCAACCAGCGTTGCAAAGCCCCGAAGATAATCTTTTGCCGTCGACACCACTCCCTCAACCTGGACCAACATTCGTACCTTCCGAAACGTCTCAAACACGCGCCGAATCCTCACTCCCAAACTCACGACCAGCTGCTCCCGCCTCTGCCGCACCTCAAATCCCTGATATGCCAGCTTTCATGCACACCTCTCTTCAGACACAAGAAGACCTCTCAGAACAACTTGCACAGATGGCTGCGCAATTGAAGCGCAATGCTCAATCATTCGCAGCTCAGCTTCACGAAGATAATGCACTCGTACAACTTGCACACGACCAACTTGAGGGCGTACATACGCGTGTCAAGACTGAGCGTACTACTCTACGAGACTTTAGGGGGAAAAGTGGGTACACGACTTGTATGGTAATGGGGGCGGTTGCGGTTGTAATGGTCTCATGGGTTATGATGTTCTTCCTAATTAAGGTCACATAATGCTAGCTGTGCACGTTCTGATGTTTTCATTCATGTCTTTGTCGGTGCAATTTAATCGGATAACACTGCTAGAAACATGGACTAGCCTTGGGGCTTAAGAGGTGTGATAGGTGGACAAAGTCCAAACTAGTTGCCAGAACAACCCAGATTTCGGCCTAACATGAAGGGTTTGCCATGGTCGGTAGAAATGGGTAGTGGATATACATATTTCAGCAATCTACGATCTTTCTTATGGCAAGTGGGTGGTCAGAACACTACACTCTACATTATATAGAGCCCATTGTTGTCTCATCATGTAAAAAGCAACAATATTCTCAATCTAATAGCAATCAAGAGCCTACTTTGGCATACTATGGCTGGATATATGCGGCAGAAACAATCCCCAAGGAGCTCTTTAAGCGTACTCGTTGCTCGTCTGGTTGTTTTTATCGTAACTTTATTCAACAAATCCACTACAGGACTTGGCGCATCCAAAGAAAACATAGCAAAAATCAAAATGAGAGTGGAACAACCTCAACTCGACCCTCACACGATAGTATCGCGCTTAGGGAGGTCTTGAATTGCCGTCCTAATTGGAACGTTAGCAATTGAGTTAGAGTATCTCAAAGTCTGTGCTTACCCGCTCTGTTCCTTGCCTAAATCAGAACTTGTAGAATCGGAACGGAACGCTTGAGGCGGAGGTATCAACCCCGCCGCCAAACCGGACGCCACTAATCCATGATCATGGTGATGATGCGCAAGGTCTCTCTCGCCATCGAGAAGTGTCCCACAGGTGCACTGAACGCCTATGTTGTTTCTATGGTCAGCTTGAGTACTTTTGGAGCACACACTAACTCACAAGGACCCCTGATTTTTCGTGCGACAATTGCCGTCACAAATGCCCACGCAGCCCAAGCCGATAGATACATAGTTGCTGTTCCAATGAAAATACTTGATAAGAAAGATGACATCGGCTTAAGTTGATAGCTTGGGCACAAGTAGTTTGTCACCATCTTCGAGTCTTCAGGTAGTCCCGTCAAGTTCCCAAGTGTGATGTTGGCCGGGAGCCCGGCAAGTAGCATCTGCGCCCACGTTTGGTATGGTGCGACAACCCTCCCATAGTAGAACGAGTTGGTGTCGCGAACCCAAGAGTCAGGGTTGATCGGTACTGGAGCAAGGTTGGGGACAAAAGTGCTGTTGACAGCTGACTGGTTTCGGAAGATGTTGCTCGGGAATGGGCCATCGGCATTGAGATCAAGATATACGGCATTGGCTGTGGCAGCAACCAGGTTGTAGATCGAGTCACGGTATATATTAGCGGGGCCCATTGAGTCTAGAAACGATGTATCAACTGTGCCGTTGAGATACGTGATAGTTGTGCTTTCGAAGTCGTAGGTCCTGTTGATACGAGCGCTGAGAGTGAGCACTGGTGCTGCCAAATATTGGCCGCCCATAATCATAAGAGAATCGGTTGATATGACGTCTAAGACAGCAAATACGGCTCTGCGGTAGTCACGGGAAGTGGAGTTGATAAAATCGAAAAAGTTGGCATCATAACCATAATATTGCCCAACGAGGTCCTTGGTTATGTCGTTGGCAAATTTGATAGATGTTTCCATGAACGCGTTAACTGGGTCAGGGCAAAACACAGCAATCTAATAAGCATGCCACATGTTAGTTTCCGTAGGACCATTAGCCGAATTTTGCCACTTACAGTCACTGTTTGAGTCCAATCCAGCAAATTGTAGTCAAAGCGAGCTTCGTAGACGTAGCATCCACTGAATGATCCCCCTCGATACTCGACGCGAGATTCGTCATCGGGATTCACGGTAGCGGCTGATAAATCTGTCCATGCACTGAGTATTTTGTATTCGAATAAGGAGGGTGTTAGGCGGATAACATCCCCACGACCGAAATCCTTTGGCTCGCACAGGGGAGCGCTGCGGCGGAGAAGAGGCGGCAAGCGAGGCGACTTCCACCACTTTGGGACGGTGTCATTGGCTTGGAACTCGGGACGAAGTGCAGGGACTAGCTCATAACCGGATGTCACGACTTAAACATTGGTTAGAAGGGTAAGTAGAGGGAAATGGTCAAAATTTTCAGCTCACCATTCACTAACACCAGGACTGGTAGGAGTAACAGAATTAGGACGATTGTGACAATCGTAAATGTGCGCTCCCTCGGATACGGGTGGCTAAGCGGATACTCGAGAATTCCCATCGTAAGTCGTGTAAAGGCGGGATCGGAGGAGATTACGATGCCCTCGTCCAATGCCCAGGCGGGTCAGAGTCCTTGCTACTGCACGCCAGCCATCGTGTGACTTTATATTGTTCGTCGAGATGGAATATAACGTTAGGGTGGAGTGCACCTGAGTGCACACCCCCATCTGGGTAGGTTCCTCAATGTCAACAGGGGAATAGCGTTGCCTATTGCACCGCTTTTGAATTGGATCTGATGGAGGGAACGCAGTGAATTATTAGATGGCAGATCTAGCGTCCAGTTTAGGGCAACCGCTGTGGAGACCATCAAGGGCGCTAGAATGCCCGAGCTTTTTGACGCCCACAAGAGGACAAAGTATTGAAACCTCGTGCCGTTTTTCGACAGATATAGACCGTGGGAGGCGGATATGGTAAACTCGACTCACTTTCAGGGAAATCGGCATGGTTGGAGTAAACATAAACGTCCAAAAGAGTGCCCGTCTAGGTTTGCTCCAGACAGACACAGGGGTCCGTAATAAACGAGAAGCATCCCTCAGCATTGTTCGGGATCTCCGTCGCGCCCGACTTGATGGCCGAGCTTGGCTTGTTTGCTGATAGATGCTGTGCCAACTGACTAGGGGGCCACAAACCTCGCCCAATGTGCCATTAAGGCATTGGTAATCCGGGCGCAGCGTGCATATTGAGTTATTATTTAGTGACGTTATGGACTAAAGGGGTCGAGTGAAGGGAATGGTTAGGGCCGCCTGCCAATGACATTGGTCATAAGTATGGCTTCGGGGCTTGTGGATAGGCAGGAAATGAGGACGAATGACTCCTATCAGATCAGCCTTTGACTTAGCGTGCCGCAGGTTTAATGAAGGGTCGCAAGGAATAATATCGTATTCCCGTGCTATATTATTTGGTCGCAATTACGTCTTGGAGTACATAGTAGGGCTTGTTATTGATTAGAAATCATAACATCAGGTTGCGTTCGCTATCGCCCGAACGAAGTGACGAGGACCAGGAAGCGAGCTGACACTTAGAGCTTACCCAGGCATGGGGGATTATATTAAAGTAGCAAACAAGTATGGCACAACAGAGGTTATTCAGATGAGCCCGACATCAGGGTTGGGAGCACAGGCTTCTAATCATGTTTGGCGCTGTTATGACCACCCCTCTCACGCTTCACGTGACAAAACGCCCTCCACCATGGTGAGCACAATCGAGCACCGCAGCAGCAAGCTTGTCTGACCACCCCACACAGTCTCATGCACTCAGGGCATACCTTGCGGCCGTCCGCGCGACGCTCACTGCCGCGATGACGCTGGAGAATTTCTCCTCTCAAGTCGTTGAACGACACAACAAGCCCGAGGTTGAGGTCGGGACCTCACTGGAGGTGCTCCTCAATCCACTCGTGATCTCTCGTTCCAAGACAGAACAGGTTCTAATCGAGCCTTCAGTCAATTCGATTCGGATGAGCATCAAGATCAAACAGGCGGATGATATCGAGCAGATTCTGTGTCACAAGTTTACGCGGTTTATGATGATGCGTGCGGAGAACTTTGTGATCCTGAGGCGTAAGCCTATCCAGGTGCGTACTTGACTGTCTGTTCTCGGATAATGTTCTAGGAACTAACTTTTTCCCCCACCAGGGTTACGATATCTCGTTTTTGATCACCAACTTCCACTCAGAGACCATGCTCAAGCATAAGCTAGTCGATTTTATCATCCAGTATGTGTTCATTTTGTCTCGTGATTGCGCTCTAACAATCTGCCCAGATTCATGGAAGACGTGGATAAAGAAATCTCCGAAATGAAGCTGTCACTCAACGCTCGAGCGCGTACTGTCGCCGAGTCTTACCTCACAGCTGTAAGTTTACGTTTATGTTATTCTCGAGCTTTCCGATTAAATCGTTGTGTAGTTTGGTTAGAGAACTATTGACCAGCAGACAATTGCTGTACACTTATGTTTAACCTTGCAATAAACCAACTCAAACACCCTATCTCCTTAGACGTAAACATGACGCAAATCACTATCGAGAAAATGATATTGCAAGGAAGTAACTAGAGATAGCGGGACTAACAGCGACCGCATACATCAAAATAATACACAAAACTAGCCTCGAAAGCGCGACAACGGTAATACGGACGACCTATGCTAAGAAAATGCAGATACAAAATCCAAGAATCCAGCCACGGTACGAAGTCCAAAATGTCTGAGAGAGTAAGATGAAAAAAAGGTCCAAAATCCGTCAACTAAATCCGGCTATACGTCCTCGGGCGCGCTGGACTGCGCGGTGGCACAACAGGCGCCGCCGGACGTCTCCCGTTCGTCGTCTCAGCGACTAGTGCCTTTGCTGATGTACATATCATGTCGGATTCCTTTCGAAGACACTGAGGAGTAGAAGCATAGTTGGTAGGGTGAACTCGAAGCGTGCTAAGATCTTCGCTCCTTTGAGCTTCAGCAGGCATATTCTCCTTCCCTAGATCCTGGCGCCGCTCGGATTTACCAGAGCGGACACGCGAGCGCGGTGGGGGGCTCGTTGGTTCGTTCTGTGAACCACCGGGGAGCGACCGCGTCGAAGAAGAAGCAGGGAGCCGCGATTTAGAGTGTGAGGAGGCCTGTACTCCAGTTCTAGACTGGGACGGAGACATTCGTTTAGCCCGCCGCTTCGCCCCAGACTTGGGCTTGGACAACCCAGACCGAGCGGAAGGTGATTTGATCATTCCACTTCGCCCAGAGGGCGACTTGGCCATCCCAATCCCACTCCGGCTCGAAGACGATTTGCTCATTCCACTTTTAGCCGAATGGGATTTAGTTATTCCAGCCCCAGCCTGATCCCGTCGATTGTTTTTGGGCGGCGAAGGATACAACTTTCGTTGGCCGGACGACCTAGGAAACCGACTCGGTACAGGCGAAACAGCGATCCACTCGGCCGAGTTTTCTTCCTCTGCGTCGACCTCGACGATCTCAATCCTGCATGGCGCTGGCCTTCTGACGCTGCGAGATCCTTTCGTCACATGCGACACCTGAGATTCGAAAAACATGTCCCGAGTATTCCGACGCCTCTTTCCGGATTCTGCAGCCGGCGTACGAGAACCTGAGGCAACACAGAACGAGCTCGCTAAGCTTGGCGTAGCAGGGGCAGAAACAGGCTCCCAGAGACTAGGCGTTATCAGCACGCTAGGACGAGGTAGAGCGCGCCCAGAGGGCATCGTCTTGGACCTCGAGCGTGGTATAGCCGGTTTGGTGTTGCGCAACGGCTCGACAGATAGAACTGCGCTCTGTTCCGGAGCACGAACCTCGTTGGCGACAACATCAACGTTCCTTCGCGCGCCCACCGGATGTAGCACGAAGTTGCAGGTCGCGTCGAGTTGCGCCCGCCAATCGGTAAGCAGAAATTCAGCTCCGCCAGCAGTCATGGAGTCAAGACAACGAGTTATTCCCGTAGGACGATGTGCGGCTCGCATTGAAAACGAATGGGTGTCGTCGCTGAAATCGAGATAATCGTCCAGAATATCTGCTGAATGTGTGGAACTGGTAGCCTCGAGACCGAGCCATGCTAGTACGTTGCTTTCCACCTGCTGGTCTCCGTCAACAGCATCCGAAAACATCTCCCCGAGAACGCGATCAAGCTTCTGAACCGCATCATCATCCAAACATAACATCCCAGCATTCCGAATTGCCATCACAGTCTCCGAGATGCCCAAGCCTAACCCATGGATAGTCGATGAGCGTGTGAGCTTGTGCGATTCGTCTGGCGTCGGATAATCAAACTCGAACGGGGCATGCGAATCGGGTAAACTCTCTCGGCTATGGCTCTCGTATCCGTATGACGAGGCGAGTGCTCGGCCATCCCCTGTCGAGCAGCCGGACTTGGACCGGAGGGTCGACGCAGTGACTGACAGCGGGAAAACGTCTGATTTGGGGCGGGAGCCCTTGGCAATGGTCGTGTCACGAGTCGTACGACGAGAGTGACTACGCTCTATCGCGAGTGGTTGATGTACCGACTGAGATGAAGCACCGGGTTTAGTTGGGACATCGGCGTCCGAGTACAGCGACGGCGACGGTGACCGAACGATGCTTTCGCCAGGGCTCAAAAATCTCGAGGTTCGAGCAACCATGTCAGCTGTATCAATAAGCTCGCAATATTTGTAGTTGGCCTCAATGTTGGATGAGATCGGATTGGAGCTGTCAAAAACAGGGTCAGTAAATCCCAAGGTCACAAGGTGCTGGCAAGGGCACGAACATGGAGTAGGAGCCAGCGGTCTTCTTCTGCAATCGTCGGCGACTTTTTGGTTTGAGATGAGCACAGGTAACCAACACAAATTTTAAGAAATCACTCACGGCGATTTTGGAGTCGTCGACGGAAGAGGTGCAGTTGTCTGACGCTGGAAAGGGGGCCGAGCAGAATAGGTCTGATAGTGAGACAGAGACCTATGTGCAGCTGGCTTTCCAGATGTAAAACCATCAGATTCGGTTATCTGGACGCTGCTCCGTCTACCACGGAGCATTGCTTTGGCCTTGGTCACAAATGAACCCATCCCGGATGGAGACATTGGGCTCGGAGACCGTCGCCTGGGAGGTATAGGCAAAGTATTGAACAGAGGGGGAGGCATCTTGGAAGACAATAATCCAGCGCCAGCATGGTGGGGCCGGATAGGGGCATGTTGGAGCGGAGGGGTTGAATGAGAGCCGGCCATAGTAAGGAATGTGCCAAGTGTTAGTGAGATGAGGTGGGCATAAAAAAGTCTCTTTGCTTGATGGGGGCGAGTTTAAATGAGAGTGTGTGTTGTTGGTCGATGTTCAGTATCAGGTGGTCTGGCTCCGAAGGGGCAGAAGGGTGGCAGTCCCTGAACTAAATCAACTCCTGAATGCGGAAGAGAGATGCAGGGTTACACTTGAAACAAACAAAAACAGGTACAGTATTGTAGATATATAGAAACGCTATGTACAAATAAGTAATACGACATGAACGTCGACGAAAATAAACATATATACTGTTCACTAGGCTCAGTACCACCCCTTCTTGCCCACCGGATTGAGGTTTTTCGAATAGTCGCGAGAAGGAATAACGGATTCGGTGATGTTAAAAATCTCGATCGCCCGCTACATGAAACTCCCGTCAGCCCATGTCTTGACATTGTATGCGAATATCGTACCTTCCACGTCGCGACATCTAGCTCCATGACCAACTGTCTCTTGGTTATATCCCCAGTATCATACTCTGCCTGCTCAGGCGGGTCGCATGCGTCTGCAACGATAAAAATTAGTCCAAAAATCAGCTCGTGTTGAACTGGGCCACATACATATCATGGGTTCATTATCCTCAATTTCAAACGCAATCTTGGCGTCGCGGATCATAAACGAGACATAAAACATGTTCTCGACTGACTGGCCAAAGCTATGTGGGTTGATGATAAACTGGAAAAAGTTGATTTTCTGGCATTGCTCCAGTTTCTTGTAGACCTGCAAATAGGCTCAATGACGTATTCACAGAGCAAATTGACCAAAAACTACGTACCAGCTTGATATTCTCGCTCGTCTCGTTCTCTGAACGCTTCAAATCGGCCGCAAGGAGCTACAAATAAAATTATATGAGCACTACACTTGACAGAAAGTTGGCTTCACCCACCTCTTCAGGTTGTTCAACCTTCTGAGTTTTATCCAACTTGGCCCGTTGTGTCGCCTGTCGCTTCTTAGGCTCAACCGACAAAGGCCCCAACATAAAATCCATAGCAGGAGCCGCACGACTAAACTTCATCGTCTTGGACGTCAACCGATTCCAGCTCAACCATTGACCTTGCTCATGATCCTCTTCTTCTTCGTCTCCAGACTCGTCTCCATTGCGCTGCTGGTGATCCGCCGCACGCCGGCCGCCCAGAAACGTAACAAGCTGAGCGACAAAGTCCGTATCATCGAATCCACCTGCATCGTGTTTGAGTGATTTTGCCTTTTGGGAGACTTGCGCTGCGATGTTGAGCAAGAGGTGACTGTCGAAAATAGCTTCGGATGGGCCCTTGACTGTAAGACGAGGCGCTCGAGTTAGTGTAATCCCGAGCACAACCAAACTAACGACTGACCTCGCGTAAAAGCATCATTCGCCTTGTTCAAAACCTCCTCCATCTCAGCCATATTAATCCTCTTCGCATCCTTTCCATTCTCTACACTCATCCATTAACCCAAAAAAGCCACCCCACTCGTAGTCAAAAACTCACCAGCAGTAGCCTCCATAAGCTGCCGATACTCAACTCGAACCTGCCTCTTCATTGCCTCAGGCATATCCGGATCATACGTCAAAAAATCTCCATCCTCCTGTGCGTTCTGCGTCTGCGTCTTGGGTTTTTGAGTTTGAGTCCTCTTTTGCGTCTGACTCCACTCGATATCCATCTCCTCGTCTTGCACATCTTCCTCGCGAGCCTTTTGCTTGCCTTTACCGTTTGCCTGAGAGCCGCGTGCCATGATGAATCGGGTACTAGATGGTGGTGGCGAGGTCCAGGAGATGTCCGGCGCGTATCTCATCTCCAGCCTTTCAGGGTCCACACACTAGTACGCGTCCGATCATTTGACACTGTTTGTCCATCCCACGAAAAAACAACGAGTTGGAAAAAGTACAATTAATGAAAACAATGTATAGAAACAACCGAATCGAGTCTGCGCATGTGTGTTCGAAAACAAAAACAGAAAACAGAAACAGTCTGCGCATGTAACAGGATAAATGACGAAATAGCATAATGTCTTCCGCGAATCATGATGTCAGTCCAGAACGTGCTCGTTTTATAGGACGAGGAGATGATGTGTCCAGTGGGTTAAAGCCCCGTTTGAGACTTGAAAATCCGTCACCACTGTCTTTCCGGGATATCTATATGCCATGTTAGCATAAAAGTCCAAGACGAGCACCAAAAGAGAGCTCACATTACTCTCATCCGACTCCCTCGGCCTTTTCTGCTGAAACCTCAACAACGACGACCCCTTTCCATCATGAACGACCGGCGTGGGAGACTTGCTATTCGGATCAGTCATCGACACAGGCGTGACCGGTCTATACGAAGGCGCTCGGACGGGTGCCAAAATCGGAGAAGGCGGATCGGTCGAAGGAGAAGCGAAAAAGATCATATCGATCGGCGGTAGGGGAATAAACCATTCGTCTTCGTGAGGAACCGGATGGTCCGTCTCGTCGTCGGTCGAACGAAGCGTGATCGTCCCAAACGGCGCCCACGGAGGCTCCTTGGTCGATAATACATCTTCAGACGCAGACGCAGACGCCAGGCGCACAAGTTTGGGAACAACAGGTTCGCGCGACAAGGGCATAATCTCCCTATCCTCATCGTCGATCCCAGTATAGTCGACCATAGGAACATTACACCTCGACACCAACCTCGTCCGATTCGTGCTCAACAACGACCGATTAAACGACGTGTACGTCCTACATCGCGCCAAATCGACAGTCGGAGGTGGAACAACCTTTAGGACCTGCGTCTCCTCAGACGTAGCCGACGACATGGTCAAGTCGGTCAACGCACTCCCCCAGCGCGAATCATCGTCCTCGTCCTCTTCTTCACTCTCACTCACATCGCCCTCTGCAAACATCTCCACCGCCTGCTCAAACGCCTGCCTCACACCCGTCCGATACGACCCAACCAAAGGCGTCCACTTGCGCCACATGCCCATCGTCCGAAGCGGGAGCGAGTCGTCCACACAATCGTCCGGATCGCTCTCATCGTCGGGTGGAGGAGAGGGAAGTGACCGAGGGAGCGTGCTCGAATGACGAGGTGGAGAAGCGACACTGCGTGCATCAGGATGAAGGGGATTATAATCCTCGTCATCCCACTCGGAATCCATCTCGTCGGGTTCAGATGACAGGTCGTCTGCAGGAGCTGGCTCCTCGTTGTCGGTATCACTCCCAGGCAAAGAGGCAGTGTCGTTGATCTGCCGAGTCTCTTCAGGAAGGTCTGATAACGAATCATCCACCATGCACGCCGCATTGCGTATGTCCAAAAGCGGGTCGTCTTCGTACACGAATCGAGGAATCCGACCAAAACTATGCGGATTCGGTCGATGCGCCTGACCCAGGAACGAACGCTGTCGAGGAGGGACAAACACAACTCTGAGGTCGTCCAACGGGTTCAACTCGTCCTCGTCACTCTCTTCTTCCTCCTCTTCTTCCTCCTCCTGGACCAGTTCAGGTGTAGCAGGCTCCGTCTCAAGCACAACCTCTGCAACCTCCTCCGGCTGCTGCAACCCAAGACCAACAACAGCCATATCCAACTCCAACTCCATCGGACGAACAGTCTCATCCGGCTCATCCTCCTTCCCACCGATCGAATTCGAATAAAATCGATTCGTAACCTCGGCAAGCGCAGCACGCCTCGCCGCCCGCTTTTCCTCCTTCAACTGGCGCTTGATCTCCTTGCGCTCGACTCGAGCCTGTTTCCTCGCCTCTTTTTCACGACGACGCTGTCGCTTGGCCTCGCGCTCAGCTCGACGTTGAGCAGCAGCAGCATCCTCGTCTTCAGTCTCAGGCGACCCTCGTTTCCTCGACCGACGCGAGCTAGCTGCAGCCTCAAACTCGACAGGATCGTCTAAAGGGATCATAGTACCCAGAAACCGCTTGGGCCAGTCTACGCCAAAGATGGCATGATGTCGATCACACCTGCCATCCGGACAACATGTTTAACTTGTGGTGCCCAATACGTAAAAACTCAGGAAATCTGAATACAACTCACCTGAAGCATTTAAGTTGCGCCCGGTCCTTGGGCTTGGGCAACGACACCAAGCACACCAAACAGTCTTTCCCCTTTCGAGCGACTTTTTTCTCAACAGGCGCAGTGGGGGCGGTCGGAACAGGCGTTCCCGTCCCAGCGTTGCGCGGAGCAGCCGGTTTGAGAAACGCACGTCGAGTGACCCGGGTCGATGCTACAGCAGCCGCACGAGACGATCGTAGGGCCCGCCCATCCTTGACAGCCCCTTCGTCCGAAAGAGGTGGAGTCACAGTCTGCTTGGGCAACGTCAACCGAGTCGACGTTCGTTTAACAGGTACATCAGCTGGAGGAGGGGGTGGAGTCCCAGCCGGAGTCGACAAGGCCGTAGTCCGAGTTCGCTTAAGCGCAGGTTGGACGACAGGTTCTGGTTGGGATTGGGAAGGAAGGGTCGGCAAGCTCGCAGATGATGGTATCAGGGTCGGTCTTGGAGTGTGAGAGGAAGAGGCTGATGCGTTCGTGCTGGTGGGGCTCCGGAGTTGGAGCTTGACCCGAGAAGTGTCGGTAGCGATGCGGAGTCGGGCGGATGTCTCTGCAAGAGGTAGATGGGGGGACGTAGGCGGCGAACTAGGATTCATGGAAATTTTGACTGTAGGAAAGTCGACGTCCGAGTCGTCCGAGATCTCCATGGGCGCATCGGTCTCGGCACCATACGGGCCCTCGTCGGTTTCACGCCCGTCGTCAGTTTCAGCGTCTGTATCGGCGATATGGACCACAGCAGGCTCGGCTTCGGCTTCGCTATCACTAATATCGATGATTTCGCCATCGGTATCCGCACACGAAGTCGCATCGTGTTCGCCCTCGGCCGCATCCTCAACGCCAGAGGGCACAGCGACTAGAGGGGCAAGCGAACGTCGTGGGGCGTGGGCGGCGCTTTCGGTTTTGGCTGCACTGGTCAGAGTGGGCTCCGAGGGGGAAGGAACGGGAATCTGGCCCCGGCTAGGCCCAGCAGCAGCGCTACTCGGCTTGTTGGATAAAGCGCTTGTTCCCTTCTTGAGAAACTCCTTTTCTCGCTCAGAGTCGCTGGTTTCGGGGTAAGTGCCGGGTGGTGCGTACCCTCCCTGAACAGTCTCCTCGCAAGTCGCACAAAGACAGTGTTTGTTCTGCTTGCCAACTAGCACACAACGTAAGCACAGAAATGAAGAACCAACGAAAAAGACGTACAATAATCCGGGCCGTACGAAGCGGTGATTTCTTCGCCAACGACAATGGGGCGCAAGACACGAAAGGTGATGTACTTGCCGTCTCGAAAGAGCTCGGCGTTGGGGTTGCAGTCGTGCTGTGTAGATCATAAGTACGACGTCTGAACAACGACCTGGCCACTCACATTGACAAAACGAGCTGGGCCGAGGAACAGCTGATTGCAACCCTTTTGATGGCTGTAAATGACGCTAAAGTCGCGCGATGCAGCCCCACTGGTACGCCTGAGCTCGTCGTCCTCCTTGTTGGTGAGATCGGCGATACTGCCCTTGAGCTCGTGTATTTTCTGGCCCTTGAACTCGGGGCCGGAGCACACTGTGCCGGTGGTCGCAGCTCCGAGCGGCTGGGTGGCCAGTACGCAGAGCTCGGACTTGCCCGTCTTCCAGGTATACCGGTTCGTCGACGCGATTTCGATCTGGCCGGTGGGGAGATAGAGCTCAAAGTAGCGGGACGCATGAGTCGCAAAGCAGTTGATCTGGCGCTGGGTCTTGCCCTTGAGGTACTGCCGGACCGGATCGAGCGCGAGCAGCTTGTCCACCGCCGGCTCGACCAGCTTGTACGACGGCTGCTTGCCCTTGCCGAGCTGTGGGACCACTAGCTCGCGCACTATAGTCAGGATCTGGCGCGGGTCGCACTTTGGTAGCGGCCGTGTTTCGTCCATCTTGTGCACCCCCAGCTGCAGATCCGGCGCGAGCGTGTCGATCAATATATGGCTGCACTACTGTCAGCCCCTCTTCTAGTATACACAACCTGGACGCACCTCAGAAAATCATCATCCCGCGCCAGATCCTGTGCCTGCATCGTCGCAATAGTGCGCTGCCATGTAATCTTCTTGGGCGCCATGTTCGTCGGCGAAAAAAAGTCGTAAGAGAGTGGAGGTGGGGGACAGCCAGCCGTCGAGGGCGACGGCGGCAAAGAGCAAAAACCAGAGACGGTGGTCGTTGGGCGCGAGAGAGACACAGAGATGGCCACTGTCTTGGGATGTTTGTGCGGCAAAGTTGACCGGGTCCAGGTTGAATTCCAAATCCTGATCAGATCTGGCACATCATGTGGCAGTTGTCGCGTCGATTTGAATGCCGGTCAGCGCATACACGTCCGATTCAGGCCACGCCCTCGCCATAGCACTGGCGTTGCTCCACACTTGTTTCAGTTTAGACAAGCCACGCGACCGAATCTTTTGTCTCTCGACCGACACCGAATCACACTAGCGCTCAAGGCACCGCCGTGTGGCCATCGCTTCCCGTCGGACGAATTCACCACCACGACCCAGCTGACCTCCTTCGCGATGTGCACACCCCATCGATGATGCGTCACATACTTATCTATAGGGGCTGACAGCGGGCCGAGGCTCCCCAACTCACACTCGCTTTTCATATCAGGAACAGATGTAACATTGGACATTGAGCATAAAACATGGCAACATGCAGTAACAAAATCGATACAAAGGTGGTTCTTCCCCACCAAACTACACCCAACGTTTACTGTGCGTGCTTCTGCTTGCCCGTGCGCAACTTCCTGAGGTAGAACTTCCATCAAAATATCAGCACATACAATCATCCTAAAAGAACAAACACCAACCTCGAGCTCACGTCCCTCGAGAATGTACCCATCAGCTCGTCCGGACTGACCAGGTCGGCTCGAGATAGACGCATACAAACGACCAGCCGCAAACTGAGACTCGAGCAACGGGTCGATCTTCGCATCTACCAAACGCCCAACCAAATTAAACACCCAACCAAAGGAATGGACGCTAGAGACATACCCTTCTTGCGCTCCTCGAGCTTACGAAGGACGTGCTTCGACTTTTTGACCTCTTCAGTCTCGGTCTTTTCCATAGGCTTGATTCCCTTTTTCGTCACCGGTTGGGCGTACTACACACAACAGTAACGATGAGAACCCAACCATATGATCGAACGACATAGACTCACGTGCGCCTCGTACCACTGACGGAAAGGAGTAGCATCGACCTGGATGATCGCACCCTTGACAAGCGTATTCGTACGCACAAGCTCGTTGTTCGACGCATTATACACCTATCCGTCCATCCTCATCATCAAAACCCAAAATCCACAAAATAAAAACCAAAAACACATACGACACTAATGATACGAGTCTTGCGAGTCGTATGTTCAGATCCCCACGCAAAGTTACCGCCCTCGAGACGGAGCGCACGGAACTTGAGGTTTCCACCTCGGACGCGCACAGTGTGCACACGCTTGGCTCCGAGCTTGGTGCTCGCGGGCTGACGGCCGAGCTCGAATTTTCTCTTTTTGCGGTAGTGCGGGCGCTGGGCGCCGGTTGCGGAGCGCTTGTGCCGGGAGCTACGGGAGATACCTGAGGGCGGGGTGAGTGGATGTTAAGAGGTTTGATTAGGGTTAATCTCACCTGTTTAGTTGTATCAAGACAGAGTAGGATGGCATTCGTTTAGCGTCGTTGAATCATTCGTTTGCACTGTCACTCACCCATTTTGTGTTGTCGAACTTGAGGTCTGGATCTCCGACGGAATGTGAATTGGATCCGTCATGGTCGGTGGCTTCGGCGCTTATGGGATTGTATAGCACCAGACTAACTTGTGCCAAGTGCATTCCGAAATAAAGCTGTATCACTCTTAAACTAACAGCCAGCATCGAGAGCAAAATATGCCTTGATTTTGAGACCCAAAAATTTGAGCAGGGTGTACGATTGATAAAATGTGCACGACAGCAAATTACAACAAAAAAGCAAAAAATGAGATTACAAAAATGATTTCGTCGCTCTAGACTAAGCCACCTCTTTCAAAATCTTCTCGACCTCTTCCTTAGTATCCAAACTCATCTCCACAGGCGTTTCAACCCCATTCTTAGTGATAACACCCGGCGGCGTCTTCCTCTTCCCAAGCTCCCTCTCCAACTCGGCAATCCTCTCCACATATCGTTGGTTGGTTTTCTTCAGGTCCTCCACATCATTCTTGGCTGTACGAGTCGTACGAGCCAAACTGTCCTGTACATCGGCCAGCTGGGTCTGGATCCTTCGGCGGTCGCGACGTTCCCGATCCAGGTCGTCTTCCATCCGACGGATATCCTCGCGCGCTCGTCGGAGTTTGTCCGTCAAACGTTGGATTTGGCCATCTGGGTCTTCCCCTGTCGGTCGGGGCATGTCCACCATCTCCACATCGGCATCTGCACGAGCGTGTTAATATCGATGGTGTGATATGAATGGCATCCACGTACCAGAAGCATGGCTCCTCGTGTAGGCCCACATCTCTTGTCGCAGGCTTTGCATCAAAGGCTCGAGTGGCTGCCGACCAAGCGCAGAGGCCTCGTCCAAGTTTACGACAACATCCCGGGCCAGACGCAGTATGAGCGCAGGGTTCCGTTCGGTCTTGAACCGTTCGCCTTGCAAGCGCGCCAGGAACAAATAGAGTGGGGCAGCCTCGGACGGTCGTTGGGTCGACAATGCCACTGTTAGAAAACGAAATATACTTAGTCCTCTTGCCTTGAACACGAAAAGAATCCAGAATAGATAGATCCAGGAGGCACACTCCAAAAACGGCCAAAAGGAGACAAACTCGAACCTTTGATTCCTTCCAGGGCAAGTGCTTCCGCATCCGCAAACCTCGGCTCTTTTTCTGCTGCAATATGGTACTGGCTAGGCTGGCATTGCATGTCACGCATAAACTTGAGGGTGTTGAGCGCTTCCTCAGACGTGGCCGTCGCGCTCAGTGGTTTGGTCAATGGGGCAGTGGGTCCCTCCAAGGCCCTGCTCAGGCGGCGTGCATCTGCACTTGGCACCCGCTCCCGACGAGATATTTCGTCCATCCTAGCATCAACCACGATAGGGGGCGGATAGCTAGGCGAAGCAGGGACCCGATCCCGAGGCGGATAGTGCGGCGGGATTGCCGGAGAACGTTGAGGGTATGGCGAGTACCGAGCAGACTCGCGTTGAGGTGGCTGTCTGCTACGGTCCTCGTATTCCCGGGCTCGACTAGAAAGAGGATCGTACCGAGGATCTGCTGCAACAGGTGGATGGCTGTATCCAGGTGAGAGTCGCTCCCGTTCATATCCGGATGGTGGGTAGTCTCGACCATCCTTCCACCCAATGGGATCCCGGCCTGAAGATCCATTAGAAGGATACAATGCCGGGTCGCGGTCCACAGGTACACGAGGAGGTTCATCACGATACACAGACCGTGGTGCGCTTGAGAGGATTCTATCATCAGGAGGATAGTGACGTGGTTCATGTCGAGTTGGGCCAAGTCTAGGAGGAGAGTCTGGTGCACGAGAGCGAGGGGGGTAAGATGGAGGAGGCACTGGCACCCGTGTTTGACGTCCAGAGTCACCTTCCCTTGTCCACGAGCTTCGTTCATAGACCACAGCTGGCGCACGTCCGCCACGAGGGCTCCCCGGTGGGCTTTGTCCTTGTTCAAGGTAACGAGCAGAAGGGGCCACGCCATCAGAGAACGAGATATCCTGCTGGATCAGTTCACGATATTTTTTCATCATCCACTCGGAGCGGCTAAGAGCGTCAATAGGCAGGGTGTCAATATGGCCTGCATTACGTGCAGCAGCAGCAGCAATTCGGTTCTCAAAGGCAATGAAAGCTAATAGTAAAGTAAGTATAAATTATGGTGAATGGAAACAAATAGCCTACCATGAGGCTTTCCGCTAGTAGCATTGAACCGAAAGATTTGTCGACTAGAATCATTTGTTAGTGCTGTTTGCGGCAAGATTCTAGAAAACACCTACACTGGTCCAAACCGATTAAATTTACAATCTGCAGGTGTCCCTAGAACTTCGCCCTCGACGTGGACCGCAAATCCGGCAGGGTCCGACAGATAATCATCACCCTTTGATGCCAGAAATGAGCACACGAAGCCAAATCTAGAACCGAGCAGAAAAAACTTACAGCGGGAGCTGGGGTGGGCTGGTTGATGGGGTGTGGCATGAAAGTATCAACCTCGTTGATCTGCTGCATCCCAGACTTGATGGGGTCGGCATTTTGAGACTCAATGTAGCGGTTCTTCCAAAAGTCCTCCGTAATACCAAATATCTGAACGTCTCCAAAACTGTGCTTGGTTTTGGCATACACTGCGTCGCTCTTGTATTTGAATGTGATGAAAGCTATAATAAACGGTTTGAGGCGCTTGTCGCTCACAATGATTGAAACAACTCACCTTCCCGGTCGGATCGATCATTCAAGAAATAGTGGATTTGACGACTAGAAGAAAGTTTTAGCCCCGAGCTGTGACAGTAGATCATAGCCACGTACATTGCGCCACATTTGTTCAGTGTCTGCCGCAAGTCGGCTCCAATCATGCCTCGTGCGTGAACAGCGCAAGCCAGATCTGGAGGCTACAGATGTTGCTCAGCATAAATTTAACCACAGATATAAACACTCTTACCATTTTGGATGGGAATGGCGGAGTAAATAAAATGGTACAAGACAGGTGTGGTTGTTGGCAGCAGGGCGATCAGTCCGGCGCTTCCGTGGCATGTTCAAAACATGCGACAGTCTTGTATAGGGCCGGCCCCTGGGACTCCGAGTTTTCAACTTCGACCCATTGATGTGCTTCGGTACCTAATGGGTGACTTGACTAACAACAAAAAGCGAAGGAGCTATCCCAAACCACTCGTCATAAATGGGATACGCTTTTTCTGGATATGCTTGATAATTTGGCTCGAGCTTGGGGTGTTTTATTGGAGCCTACACTCTTGCAACTGGCCAGACAATGATATCAAGGTAAAACGTGCACTTTTCTTATTTTCACGTACCAATATTCAGCTATCCCGACGTAGACAACTCGACGGCCTACCCCTACTCACGTCATGCTCATTGCGGATCCTCAAGTTATAGACCACAGATCATATCCCGGTCGGCGGTTATGGCTCAAAACCTTGACACAATTCATTGTTGACTCGAATCTTCGCAAAAGTTGGAGGGCTGCAAAGGGACTTCACCCGGATGTTGTGGTGTTTTTAGGAGACATGATGGACGGTGGCAGGTACCGGATGCTAGACGACGAGTGAGTTATGACCGAGCGTTTGAGACTAAGCCAATTCTGTAACTGACGCTAATTAAGGTATGAAGGATATTACGCCCGATTCAACGACATTTTCTCCACGCGCAAAGATATCCCCAAGTACTATCTAGTCGGCAACCACGATGTTGGGTAGGTGTTATGTCCCATTTGTGTTATACCGCGTATTTACACTCGTTATAGCCTCGGAAAATCAAACGCCTTCTCCGCTAGAGCACGTCAACGTTACCTGTCCCATTTTGGAGGCTCTACAAACTACCAAATCCCAATTGCAAATCACTCGTTTGTCTTTATCGACGCGCCTGGTCTGGTCGAGGAAGACTATCGGCGCTATGAAGAGGAAGAGTCGTTTGAGGACTGGGCTGGTACGCCAGGTGGCACATTCGAGTTTATAAACCGACTTTCTCAAGGTTAGCTGCACGTAGCCTGTTATTTTTGGCTGGTAGTGACAGTCGATTCTCAGAAAGCAACCCCAAACCTCGAATCCTGTTCTCGCATGTTCCCCTATCTCGCTCGGCTGCGGCTAGTTGTGGGCCTCTTCGTGAAAGAGGGTCAATTCAACGAGGAGCGGGAATGGGATACCAGAACTTGCTTGGACGACACACGTCACAATTCTTGCTCGATAATATCAAGCCGATCATGATCTTCAGGTGCGTCGATCTTGATTGACTTTATCATGAACAGGGTTTCATTAAAAACACTGCCATATAGCGGAGATGACCACGACTACTGCGAGATTCGTCATGCTCGTAGCGAGGGTGGACTTGGCCCACGCGAAGTCAGCGTCAAGTCATTTTCGATGGCAATGGGTATTCGGCGACCAGGCTTCCAGCTGCTCTCGCTTGTGTCGCCCGATCCTTCCAGCCCGTACGCTCGAACTATTGCGGACACACCCTGCCATTTGCCAGATCAGATGCATATATACACCCATGTATATGCTATCTGTGGATTCCTCAGCGTCGCCCTTCTGATGTACCTAAATTCGGCTCGTAGTCGCGATCAACCATCCCGCGACCATGGTCCCAGCATCTTCAAATCACCCCAACGACCAAAAGAACGACCTGTCTTACGCAGCTCATCTCTTAACGTACCTAGCCCACGGATCTTACGCAGTCGATCTGGGTCACCCCTTGGTAGCCCTATTATCCCTTCATCGCCCATACTGCTCCCAATACCCGGCGACCCGGACTCGGATCACGATATTTCGTATCCGCCCTCACCAACTGCCGCTCCACCCACACCGGGCAGCTATTTCGACCTTGCAGGGGAAGAACACTCATTTAACCTACCTGCGCCTGCAATACAGCAGCGGACACGTTCAAGTGGATGGGTCGAGGCGCGACATCAGTCGCGGTGGAGCTCACTTGTGGCTTCGGCGAAAAACTTGACCGAATTGCTTGGGTGCGGGTGTAGAAGCAGGAAGGATGCTGGATTTGCTCGAAGGCTTGCAGGAGATTTTTGGGCGTGTGCATGGCCGCCGCTGAGTGTGCTCGCGTTTATTTGGATAACACTGTTTTGGTAGATTATGCTTTGTGCTTTGTTTTTCTTGGTATACTGAGATGCAGAATACATCGGGCTTGTGTTCTCTTACGTTTTGTGGTGGTGCTTGATTTGCGAGATTGGATTTAGTCTTGTACGGATCATGAACAGTACATACGCGCACTCCACACTTGATTTAGAACAAATCGTCGTCAGTTAGAGGCACCAGCTCAGCTCTCCCCGCCAATCCTTCCTAAAGAGCATAAGCCCGAGTCAAAGAGCCGGAACTCGTTGACGTTTCAGCTCAGTTACGGCGCTACGAGCCAGCATATAACTAGGCTCCGTCCTCACTGCCATTCTGATTTCTCTAGACTTTTCGAGTCCAAGATGTCCTCGCCCCGCAGCTCTGAATACTCTGCTTCTGGGTCGTCGTCGCTTGCAGGAGGCTCGAGCGCGACGAGCGAGGCCTGTGAATTTATAGAGGATGGGTTTGATGCGAGTCGGGTTATGTGTATGTCTATTTGCATGTCCAGAGGGACCAGTGCGCTGATGGATCCTTGTGCTCAGATCGACCGATGGTTGCCGCTGGTAGGTATCTTGTGGTAATAGAGTAGGTGGAGGCTGATTAGGTTTACTTACAGACATCCCTCGAGTCAAGGAAATGCACGTAGGTTCTGGTCCTCCAAACTCATGTTCCGTATCTCATCCCATCTATGGTAGCACGACTTTCTGAAAACCTCGGCTACCGTCGCACATATCCGCCAACAGCTTTCACATTCACATCGGCGTGTATTCATTGCTTTTATCCCTAGCAAAGGCAGCGTCACTATCGGCTTCGCTGCTGCGCTAATCACGTTCCATGGGCCGAATCTCCCGCCCGAGATCAGCGTCAACGCTGTTGGAGTCGATCCGCTCTATCGCTCGCATGGTGTCGGAGAAAACCTGTTACGAGCCGTCAGCGCCAGCCTGCTCATGTCGAGCACAAATCAAGGGAAAGGCCCATCAGATGGGAGCGCTGTCGTACAAGTCGAACTCAAATCACGCAACAAGGCGATCGCGTACTTTGAGAGACTCGGATGGGAGCGCGAAGCAGAGGTGCGCAAGGGTATTTCGTGGGGTGCGTGGTTCATCTGGCATTGCAATAAAATCGGATATGTCGGTTGGGCTCACAGTATGTCTGTATCGGGGCGTGTGATTCCAGGTCGAGTTTCCGTTCAGGATTCAACGGTCAGGCTTTGTCGATGGATCAATGCGCATGAGCTTTGAGTAGGAGTTGGAGGCGGTGTTTATTTGGAACTGTATGTGTGTGTACGATAGGGCGATGGTATGCCGAGATATGCATGGTGTCATCTATGAATATGATCGACGTTTATGACGTCACGCGGCGTAGAGGCGCGTCTGATTTAATAGATTCAAATTTGATTATTCCTTCTGCGAGTTACAAAATTGTATAATAATACAAGTTGCAAGATTCAACGATAGCGTCCCAAGGCAGATTTACTTGGTGGTGGTTCCGCTGCCGAGACCAACAGCATCCTTGGCCTGTTCCAAGAGCGACCCCTTGTTCTCGTTGCTAAAGACCAAAGTGAATTAGGCATGCGTCTGTTGCACATTGAAATGTTACTCACGAGTTGCCAGAGAGGGTGTCGCCGACCTTCTGAGAGTCAGTCTTGCTCTCGTTGGGCTGGAGGGTAGACGCGATCGAGTCGGTGGTGCCCTTGATCTGGTCACCGGCCTGCTCGGTGCTATTACAGAGGTGTAAGCAGGTTGAGATGACATTGTTATGGATGAACGTACGTGGTCTTCTGGGAGTCGGGCTTGAGAGCGGCACCGGCCTTGTCGGTGAAAGATTGACGTCCAGCTTCAGACATGATGATAGAGTGGTAGTAGTGGTAGTAGTGTGAGAGTAGTGGGTTTGGTGGCGAACTACCGAGTTGGATGAGGCCTTATATAGAGCTTGGTCAAGTGCAACTGCCCAGTACGAATGATACGGCAAGTCGAGAGCATGACGCGACTTGTTGGATATCATACGTAGCTCTATGACGCGCGATGGGTCATGGGGTGTACGTATGGGCGGCGATCTCGTGAATCTGCCTTCGGCTGTTCCGGAGCGACTGGCGCGGCCTCGTCACATGTGCATATAATCCGTGCCGCTTTGGTCGTGTGCCGATCGAGTGCGGTGCGTTGGAGTCAGTGCACGTGATGTAGACCCTTTCCCTCTAAGTTTGATCGAAGTTTAATGAAAGTCTATTTGCGCCCCTATTTGCTTGTTTCGAACATCAACCACTGCCTTTCAATTGTCACTCTTTTAGCTATCTTATTCACCTATTTTTTTTTTGTAACAATGGCTTCTATACGATCTTCAGTATCTACTGAGCCTTCAATATACTCGCCTCAGCCCGTGTATCACCCCAATGTTCGTTCTCCATCTCTGCATTCGCAGACACTCAGCGACTATGAACCTCCCGGAAAAGCATCCTCACTTGCTCCTCCTAGTCTCTCACGCGGTTCTTCTGGTAATGCTAGCTCCGATAGCTCGCATCCGCCAATCACACCTACCGATGAGGTACCTCCAAACTCGGCTGGTTTAAACCGAAACAACACTGTGGCTCGTTACTACAGCGCAGAGACCTCCTACGGGCGTCATTTTATCCCCGGAAAGGACAATAATACAACGTCTCCAGGACAAACGCGAGCCACGGCCCAGACAGAACCAGCTATGGATCGTGCAACTCCTCGAGTTGAGACACTTAGGAGGTACGATGCCCCTCTAGGGCAGCGGATTATTGCTACAGGAGGCGGTGCGGTGTCTGTCTTGGCTCCTCGCATGCAACGACAACGCTCGACCAAGGAACTCATTGGTCAATGCGAACAACGTGATTCGTCCATTCGCGTCTCCACTCCACCTTCAATCACGCGGCGGAACGCACAGCTACCGCCCGTCCCTTTTGCCGGTACTACTTCACCACAGTCGAACGCGGTGTCGCCGTTTAGCTCTCGTCGGGAGACGGCCGACCTGCCACGAGCTCCTGCCTCCCATTGTGTTCCTGATGGGCCATCGTATTTCTCGAGTTTTGCCCGAAGTCGAGGCAAGTTGCGCCACTCGTTCACAAATCTCGTACAACTGCTCGGCGATAAAACGAAGACCAGGGATAAAGACAAAGATACCCTTGATGCACCACCAGCAACTACAAAGCGCAACTCAATCTCACCATCTGCATCTCGCACGTTTAACGCGTTGTCTAAAGGAATCAAGCTTAGACTTGGAAAGCGTGCAAGCTTTGGGGGAAACGGGGGTGGAACTAGCCCATCAAGATCTCCGGATAGGACAGAGGTTCATGAGAAGACGATTGCACTGGATATAGTTGACACTGGAATTGAGGTAAGAGATGCCTCGACATGTACATTTGTCAATAAGCAGTTAAATAAACGATATAGCCCCTAAAATCCGGACTCCTTTTGTATCAGTCACCGGTTCGGCAAAACGAATCAACAACTGGGACTTTATGGATGCCGTACACTATCTCGATTTACGCGACCTCCCTCGTCTTGCAAATACCAAATCCGAGGTTGTCATACTTGAGCACTTCCAAGTTTCAAATCTCTCTTCAGGACATGTACGATGTACGTTCAGTTGAGTCGAAAGATCTCCCAGCAGGATTTGTGGTTCCTCCGCCAGGCTTTAAATTCGACGGAAAAGACGAGGAAGATGGCGAGCTGTATGTGTTTGAGGTGGAGAGCTTTGCAGGTCGAGTTGAGAGATTTGCTGCGGGAGATTTTTGGACAAGAAAAGCCTGGGTTAATGCGTTGATGTGAGTGCCACTTAAGAATTAATGATGGCTTTTGAGATCTTGAATATCAAAGGGCACGCAGAGATGTGATGATGCGGGGCGAAAAACCGAAGGAAGATTCGGAGCCATCGGTTCCTGTTGCACAACCTCCGCATTCACCTTCACCTTCATGCCAGTCAACTAATGCGCCTGCTGAAGCGCCTGAACCTCTTCAAGCACCCTCTCAACGCTTACAGTTACCAGAGTCTCAAAGGGAAGCTGAGCCTGCCTCTAGGTCGCTGGCTAGTAATACGACCTTGATAACCAGATCGTACCTACCCAACCCATGGGATTTGCCGCAAGCCTCGGTTAATCTCAAGATAGGCTCGTCGCTGGGCTCAGCACGCCCCTCTGCCTTTGTTTCGACCCCGGCGCGGACAACGTCGTCTCACTCAACACGCCTAACATCGCCCTCATCTAGCGGACACAGATCTACGTCGACGCTGATGTCGCCCAAAAGTTTACGTAGCATGACGGCGAGCCCATCGATTGCCCGGCTGGACGAGCGGAGCCTAGTCAGGAATCGGCTTGCTATGCTTGAACGACAAGCTAGTACTAGTTCTAGTCCGAGCACAATGATAGGACAGAGTTCAAGGCCGAATTCAGTGGGGCCTATTAACTGGGAAGCGTTGGCCGAGGTCCGAGGCGGCCGGACTGGATCGAGGCAAAGTGTTAGGCCGAGTTCTTTGCTCAGTGGAAGACCAGATTCTGGATTGAGTATGCGTGGAACTGTATCTAGAATGGGCGAACATCGACCTACGTCTGTGCTGAGCGGAAGAGCTTCTGGATACACGATAAGCCTCAAGAGCCCCGCGGATACCGGTGAATCGCTTTTCAGACCTCGATGGCCGTTTTCAACCCTCGAAGATTCGCTTGCCAGTAGAGGGGATGGGAATACGAGCCCACCGTTTTCGATTTTGGCCAATTGCGTTCAGAACGCACCTTTAACAAATGTGGACACTCCTTCGGTGCACGTTCTGGGTAATATAGCTCCAAGAAATACCCGGGCGCGTTCAGAGTCACAGTCCCAAGAGAGCGCCACCAACTCAGATTTTAGCCTGGTTTCAGATAGAATTGTCTCCCTAATAGTAGCTCTGCGCGAAAGCGATGTAGCTCATTCGACCAAGGCCTCTGGACTGGGCCAGCTTGTAGCCAGCGCTCAAGATCATATCCTTCAAGCTGTAGAGGATTGTACGAAAACCTCTTCCCGGGAGCATGACATCACGACTGGACACTTGGAGCGCCTAAACGAAACTGTTCTGGCCCTCGCACCGAAATTTCCGGACGTGGATACGCAGTTTACAGAGCGTGCAGAAAGGTTAGCGATTAAGGAGGCCCTTGAACGGGTAGATAAAGGTGTAGCCGACCAAGGGTCGATGGTTGAGAAGTTGCACGAGCTGAAAGCGACACTGGACCTTATACGCGACAATCTAGGCGATAAATCTACACGAGAAGACGCTCTGGCCAAGATTGAGGCGCTTGAGAACCGACCTGCTGCCACGTTGGAACCAGCACTCGTGGAAGAGCTTGCTCAACAAATCAAGACGCATATATCCTCCCTGGAACAACCCACCGTCAGCTCAAACGCATCCCAGCTGGATACCTCGGAAGTCATAGCCAAGCTTGACGAAATTGCTGCCTCTGTAGCTGGACACACTACTCAAGCCGAATTTCTGGAAATTCAACGAACACTGGAAGAAATCAAAGAGCAGGCTGTAACTCGCGACGACAAAGCCTCTCCTGACTCCACAACTGCGTCTTTGGACCTGTCTGACGTAGTGATGAAGTTGGATGGTATTGCCGCAATGTGTCAGTCTTTTATTGAGGCAAAAGCTGAGACTCCCGAAAGCGATCAAGAAAAGGAAACTCTGAAACAAGAAGCTAATGAAAAGGTGAGCTCCTAACACTGCCGCACGGGTATCTTATTGAGCTGATTTGAACTTGTGATATAGTTAATGCAGCTCCTTGTCGCCTTGCGTGAAGATGCAGAACATCGAACAACCCAGGCGGAGCAAACCTCGGAATTGATTCGGTATTCGAATGTAAGCTTAAGACCGCTACAAGAAGATGCTTTGTTGACTCAAACATATACAGGAACTGAACGCGTGGCTCGAAAAATTCGTCTCAAATGCTTCCACACAAATGGACAACGTCGGAGCGGGAGTTGGAGCTCTCCGCCGTGATCTTGGATTGGGTATCCCAATGGCTGAGGGACAGACTGAGGCTGACCTACCTCAGCAGAGCGTACTGGAGCAGCTACGCGTGGCATCTGAGGAGCAGGTGAAAGCTGTGGGTGAGGTCGCCACGACACTGAACTCTCTAATGGCCTCAATACACGAAGACCAAGCGCGAAATGAGGAATTCAGACAGCAAAAGGGTGAGTATGGTTGCTTGGTACCGGTAGCTATATTTACTGATGTGTTTCGTCAGCTACGGAAGCTGTTCTAAAAATGATTGAGATTCAAAGGCAAGAGCAAGAACAACTTCTGCGCAAACTAGCCACCGGTAAGAAAACACACAAAGTAAAGTTCCCAACGCGGTTACCCTGTGTCACTTTTAGATCTTTCTAGCGATATTCGAGGAGAACGTCTGAGGTTTGTCGAAGCAATGTCCCAAGCCACTTCGATGAATATTCAAGGTACGGAATAGCCCTTCACAACTGTCGAGCAATTTTTACCAATTCAATGAACGGATAGTACACGTCGAAGAGTTTAAGAAGCAGCTGACGCGTGAAGCTCTTGCGTTGACTGACGAAGTGAGCCGCCTTCGTGACGAACGCAAAGCTATCCAGCACCAAATTGCGCAGCTTTTCCTAATCAAGTCTGAGCATGAATTAGAGAACGGAAACCCCAACGTGAGTCTACACATAAATATGTTCGTCATACAACTTTACTGACTTCGCCGAGTAGGCACCTCCTGTACCAGGAGCGAACACAAGGCCAGTGGCAAGGTAGAAAGTATTGGGAGTGGTAGATACAAGACATGATAACATTAAGTTTTGCTGGAATTCGCTGCGTGGTTATATTGTATTCATTTCAATTATCTACGACATTCATTTCGCTGGGTGGTGTTTGAAGATGTTTGCTTGGAGAATAAGCGCCAGACCCTGTCACGACCGAAGCCACAATTCCGGGTCCAAACAACTCCCGCTTCTCCACCAACATTCTCCAGCCCTCATGCTGAGCTCACGCTTCCACGACGATGTCAACATCGGTAGTCGTGGACATTCATCAAAGACTCCGGGACGCGCTGGCGCAAATCTGAGAAAGGAGAATCCAGGGGGGCGTGGTGGGACGCAGACATCTCTCACTGGGAAGGGTCAGGAGAGGATATCGAAGAATGTTATAAACACGCCAGGATACAACCAAAGCGGACAGATGGGTAAGTGAATATGCTCGACTTTGAGCTCAACGTATAGATAAGTCCTGCGGTATAGAGCCATTGTTTAAGGGGGGCAAGGTCAACGCTCAACAAACCCAATCGATCAGCCGAGCCTTTGCTCTTCTCGACAAAACAAACAAAACTCCACATCCTAAATCGCGCAAGGCCGTCTCAATTATGACTCCTGTAGCTGGTTCGGCACAGAAACCTAGTGCCAAACTGCTCTTTGCGCCAGCCGCACCTCAAGTCATAAACGAGGCGCCTCAAACCAACGCTAGTAGGCCTAGTGCAGGCCGCCTGAGTATACGTGCACCTAGCTCGGTGCTTCGTGACTTCAAGACGCCCGACCCTCGCGGCAGACGTGCGCACTGGGATGTTGGTGATGTAGATCCTGAACCGGACATGGACCATAACGTTCAGGCGTCAAACAGTATTAGACTCGAAGGTGTTGAACTTGACGATGAGGAGGACGAGCTAGAGTACATGCCTCCAACCGCAATTGGTGAGCCAGCCCTCGTGCTCCGAAAGAAGGCCTAACATTTGTGAATTTAGTTGAAGAGTACCGACCCATGTTTGACATGCCTGATATGCAGGCTTTTGGAAAGGCCGTCCGATCCTTGACCTATTCTCACTGGCCGCGAGGCGAAGTCAATATTCTCGACACAATTCGCGATGAAGAGGTAGTCGACTCACATATCGATAATCCTTCTTTCCATGACCTCAGCATGCTAGATCCTCGTAAGTGGATAGGTGCCTTTTCCTCATTCATTGCCAACTGAACAACTTGTTATATAGCCGAAGATAATCCTTTCCCTCCTCGCAAACTTGCTCCTACAACTCTCAAACCATTAGATACTCGGGGTCGCTCGACAACCGTTAGCGGAAAGGGACCAAAGAGTGCTCCTCACACCCGGCCTGCTTCTGTTGCGGCTGTTCGGTCTGTTTCTTCGTCTGGAGCGCCTAAGGTTGTCGCTCGGCCAGTTTCCGTCGTTTTGAATCGTCCTGTCTCCGTTGCGAACGTCCGTCCGCCACCAACTGTTCCTCCAACATCTTCCCAAAGTGCACCTCTCCGTCGCCCTGGCACCGCGCCAGGTATACGTCCAGGAGAAGGTACAGCTCGCGTTGCTGGAAAGATGATGATCTCGAAGCCTACTCAAACCAAAGTTACTCAACGTCAACCTGTTGAAACCCACGTCGTAGACGGCTTGGATATCTCCGTCGACCAGCTGGCTCTGAACGACGAATTTGTGCTTGAGTTGTGAGCCTGGACTATATTATTCTAAACAACTTTTTCTTTTCTTTTTATTGTTCATGTTGACCTACGAGCTTTTTCATGTGCGTACTACTAGAGACGAATGCAACGACTGTTAACCATCTGCTTCTAAACTCGCTTCTGTTCTGATCCTTTGGCGCACATCCATCAGCGCCTTTCCAAGCAAGTTTGCCCCCCACTTGCCACGATTGGAAGGCGCGTTCTTGGCTCCAAACCCAATGCCCCAAATCTTATCCCGTGGACTGGCTTCGACAAGCTCTTTATTTCCAGTTGCGAGCAATTGAGCCTTCAGGTCCTCGTGTTGAGTGAATTTCAGATATGTGCCCTGTGTCACGATGTTCATTCTCTCGCGTTTCCACACCTCATCGTCAAACCCAGGAATTTGTCGCCCGAGCGCTTTGATGTCGCGGGGGTTCGTAGTCTCAAGTATTTCTGCGGTAATAGGAGAGTCAGGGGCAAAAAGTAGTCCTTTACGGTGCATCATGAATCTGCCAAAATAGATTGATCGTTAAAGTCTATGCTAACTATCCTCCCCGCATGAGACTCACTGTTCTGCATTCGAATAGGTGAATGCATTTGATCCGTCTATATCCGTAGATATAAAATCCGAAAGATACCACTGGCCAAGGTATCCGTGCTCTTGATCAGGTTTCCAGAAGTATATAGTATCTGTATCTAAAGCCTCCACTTCCGCCTGCTGGGAGGTGTTTGAAGATATTGCTAATGGAGCTTGTTTGGTTTTGGAGCGCGTTGCTTTCGGCATAGGTGATAGGTGGTATACTTTGAAAAAATGGGTGGATAAGGTTGTACCTCACCCAATAGCTCTAACGACCTAAATAGCTGCAGTAGCCGGAGAGGGGCAGGTCTGAGTCAACTTAGATATCAGAGTCATTTCCCTTTGACGTCGTGAGGCTGTACCATGTACCTCATCAGCGTCGTGTGATTCACAAGTTTGTCGGACAGCTCGGCTGTGCAGTGAGCGAGCAGGGTGGTCTTCTGAGATGTAACAGAACACACCATTCCTAGTATATAACCTGGTGTTAAAATTGGTTCGTATTTTGTGATGGCCATTCATTACAGAGTAAGAAGAACCTTGACCCGAAAGGGCTGTCTAGCTAGCTACGGCTGTCGCATAGACTCCAAAGTCTGAAGGCCATTGTTGCGATCAAGAGACTTTCACGTGGCAATACTATATAGCTATCTCTTCTATTTCGTCTTGATCGCACATCACTTCATATAACTATCTCTTTTTATAGATATGCTCTCCTAACGAGCTGTAGATTATCGCGAAAACTCCAAGTATGCGCCTATTGATAGGGCAGCGTGAACCATCTCTTCGTCAATCTTCGCATATCAGCACTGCACGCATGACCGCTCAGCATGTAGTCGTGGCTAAGTAGAATGATATGAGACAATTGTATAACTTAAATCACTTAGCGATGTCGCACATATATTTTGGGCGAGCCTTGGGGCATAGGCCGGCTCTACCGTTATAGAGCACCTAGCGCGGTGGATGGGTGTACGCGTAATGTGTAGTTGTGGGCGAACATACATACGAACTGTACAGCAATAGAGTCGAACTACTCCAAGGTAGTGTTGGAAATGTAGCGCATATATGAAGAACTTTACATGTCTCTTGATCTTCATTAGCAGACACTCCTCCTCGAATCTTCCAATCGAGTCGACATGTATACTATAGAAAATCTTGCTCTCATTGTCATCTCTGCCCTCGGGCTTGTAAACGCTGTTACGGCCGCACTACCGTCGATGCTCCTCCTACCGCTTTATACAACATCATCCATCTCGACTTCTCCGCTCCGCAGACCATTTTGCGTAATCTCCTTCATCTATACGAACGACCGAGTCAGCCTAGAGCCAAAACGTGCTTATAACCTGACTAACGATCTCATACACCGCCGCCGCGCTAACCCGCATCTCCGGCTCGAACTCCCAGCACGACTTGAGCAGAGCCCATAGCCTGTCCCCATGCTCCGAGTATACTGGGATACTTGCTTCGGGACGCTCAGGGTGAGCCTTGTCCACCACCACCGCAAACAACACTGTGTGGTCGCCTTTGCCCGTCCACGGCGCTTCGCCCGTTATGATCTCCTGCAACGCAAGGTCGTGAGCAGTAGTCGACGCAAGGAAACAAACCAGATACCAAGATTGTCTACCAGGAGCCGTTATTCGATAGCATCGCGATCGAGATCGTCGTGCTCACCATTCCAAGCGCATACATGTCTGTATGTACGTCGCATTTGCCGCCTTTGAACAGCTCCGGAGCCTGTGGATGTCAATAGTCTTGGTTTCAAAAGTCACCTCACAAAGCAGACACTCACCGCCCAGCGAGGCGATAGACTCTCTTTGGTCGAGTTGTTGGAGAAGTGAAGTGTATACTCACGCAGCGTGGCGTTTCCAAAGTCGGACAGCTGAGCAGCTCCGTCCTTGGATACAAGCACGTTTGCCTGTGGGAGTGTGGTGAGCAATCGCGATACATGAACTCATATATGGGCCCGCACGCCTTTGAGATCGCCGTGTACCTAGAACGTAGTGCGACGAACTCAGACACGAGCACAAATATGGAAACAAGCACGAGCGGACACTGACCACCCCAGTATCATGAAGATACACCAAGCCTGCTGTTACCTGCATGCTCTGTTTACCACAGCGATGGTGAGATACTTTGAGTGTCAGACCTCGACCACACTCACAAGAACGCATCGATCTGCGCTTGGATGTTGCTCGAGATACTGCGGTAGACTTCCGTTCGGCTCCCATCGCGTGATCATCCCGAGCTGCCCTCGAAGCATGACCAGCCCCAGAAGCTGCTGTACGTTGGGGTGCCGACACTTGGCCCATGTATACAGCTCACGCGCGGCATGCTATACCGTCCTGTCAAACGCAGATATGCTATCATGGCTCCCGACGGACCTTGAGATGCTTGCGGCTCTGGTCGCTCGAGCCGACATACGGCCGTATGGTCTTGACGGCGACTTCGGTTCCGTTCTTCAGGCTGCATCGGTAGACGTCGCCAAACCCCCCGCGGGAGATAGGGTTCTCGGTGCAGGTCGACCAGTCGAGCTCGTTCGTCATGTTTGGGCAGCCTCGGAGACCAAGCTGGGAAACAACCATCTCTGGGGACTAAATATCACCAATCAATCCAGATGTCAGGCATCGCACAAAGAAGTCGGTGATGGAGGTATCGCACCGTCGCGCTTGTGATCTCCGCACTCAGATGATCGGCTTCCTTCGAGATGGGCTCCCGGACTGCTGCTGCTTGTATACCAAGTGCACGTACATCCCAGATCTTGATAGTACGATCTTCGGCTAGTGAGATGAGTCGTGTACCGTCGAGCGTGAACGCAAGGCCCATAATCCTGTTGGTGTGGCCGGAGAGTGGACCACTGCGCAGGTCGCTAGTCTCTGCATCCCATATGCGTACGGTCCCGTCATTCGATCCTGACGCAATGTATCTGCCGTCGGGGGAGAACACGACCAAACGTGCCCCCTCTGTATGCCCTGTTAGTGGAGGCCCTATTTGTTGTCTCGTTGATGCATCCCAAACACGGACAGTCTGGTCCCCTGAAGCAGAAGCAATACGCTGACCGTTTGGTGACAGGGCTATTGACTGGACGTAGCCTGTATGACCGATAAGCTCAAAGACAACTACCCCAGTAGCTACATCGTAGGCTCTAATCTTTCGGTTGTTGAGTGCACAGAATATGATCCTATCGTCAGGTGATATGGCTAGCGAATTCACAGAGCTACCCGCATAGATCGGTTCCCTTGCCTCCCCCCAGGTCTGTGTGTCCCATATATGAATCCATTCATCAGCTGCTCCAGATACTAGAAGCTGCCCATCGTGTGAGAAAACTACAGCTCTAATAAATCCCGAATGCCCCGGCTCGCACGGTTCACCCGTACCAGATGGCCAGGGTGAGCGGTACCGGCGAGGAATACGAACGATCAACTCGCCATTTTTCGCGTTCCAGATACGGATCGTCCAATCCGCCGAGCCGGAAGCAAGGATATGTCCGTCTGGTGAGAATGCCACGCTATTTACAGCCTCGGAGTGACCTGTTAAACGATCGGGTACCCTTTGGCCAGTGTTTGCGTCCCATAAGTAAATCGAAGCATTACAGCCAGCTGCTATGCGACCACCATCTGGCGAGAGCGCAAGTGAATCACCTGGCATGTCGGTGATCCAAGTGTCGAGCAAGAATGCCATCGTATACAATGGTCCTATTCAAGAGCAGTGCGATTGGTGCGCCAACACTCTAAGCTTGCTCAGTATTCGCGCTTGTAACAATAGGCTTTTGGTTCCCGTCACACGCCGCCGACTGGCTCGTAGATAACGCAACGTGAGGGAATAAAACTGTGTACGTCAATGTCAGGTCAAGTATAACGTCTTCACGGCACCTGCCTGATGGAAACAGAATGAGCAAGATGGTTGGTAGAAGCTGAGAACAGGGCTCAAAGGTGACGGGGGTACGCCTAGTTCCCCGGGGAGTTGCGATGGCTGACATCTACAGTGACTATACTTGTATGCTGTGTCGTTGAATGCCCCTGTCTTCAATTGCACACCACCTCTCGCAAATAGACAAACAGTCTGACGGATATCTTATATTCGCAAAGCTCACGCATCAAGTCTACGCCGTGGCTTCCCTTGTGTGGTTTAGAAAGTCAAACGACGACACCTGTAGTAATGTCATTTCCATAATAAACTTACCTTGAGGAGTGTAATGAACATCTCGTACTATCGCTAGAGTATTGATTCTATGCTGGAGAGTTACTGAAGGCGGCCAGACTTTGACTTACAAACAGATAATCGAGGCCTTGTTTCTGAATACGCGCACGCACTTTCTCCATCTTAAGGCCTGCATCTTTGCACGACAACTCTCTCTGTACACAGGAAAGATCCTTAATCCCAGGATGTTTGTTCAGTCGTACTTAATTTTAGAGCTAGCTGTCTTGTATGGGTTAACAAGTACTTAATATTAGTGTGTGTACCACTACAGAGTGTCTATGTGATTTTCAGTACATACTAAAAACTGATCATGGTAATTTCAGTACAGCATAATCAGTATGTTTTGCACTTAGCTCAGGTTGCCTAAAACAGAAGTTTCCCAATTTGGACACTGGAATAATTGAATTTTTGTTATTTACGTGGCTCCAACTTTCTCTTTTAGGTATATTTCCAATTTACCATATATAGCTAAATTCATTTCCAATTTGATCAATATCCTTATTTAGCCACTCAGTTTCCATCCCCTTTTGACCAAAGGGGCTAAATGCTGCAAAATACCCCCAGGCAAGGTCTTGGGTGCACTGGCTCAGATGCAGCATGTGCATGGGCTCAGTGGCAGTTGCAGGAAAAGTTGAAGTCAGCTCCACAGTGGATGATCAACTCGGATGCTCCACTATCTCACATGATGGCTATGACTGATCTACCAATATGGACAAGTCCAGATTAGTCACACAGCTGGCAATAACATACTAGAATTCAGTACCAGAAGGTTTTTGAAACATACTTAAACTACCATAAGAGTTGAATGTGTAAAACAACCACAATGTGTACTGAAAGCATAGAATTCTTGGCCTTAATTGGTGGCTAATTCATTGTAAACTTTTGACCTTAAATTCTGCATCTTATATTCTCCCAGAGTCTTATCTGGGCGGACAAGCCTTTTCCTCTCACTTGATTGATGACTACGAGACAAAAACAATGTGTAGGAGATAGGGAAACAACAAAACGAACCAAGAAAACGCAGAGCGAGCTAATGGTCCATAATCGAGACATTTCCAGAAACGAGCTCTGCGAGAGATGGGTCAGTATACGTCCTGGATGTTGATACTCGGTAAACTCATTGTTCTCGAGGATAGAGCCATCGGGAAAGTCTATCCTGGAGCCCTCGTTTGCGACAATAATGACGGTTCCACGAAGAGTGACCTTGCGGCCAAACCACGCGTCGACAGCGAGGGTGAGATGGTCGAGCTCGAGGATCTTGGCCTTGTCTCAAATATCACAATAACAACCAATGCACAAGGCAAGTATTGCTTGAAGTTAAAAGAACGATCGCTGAGAAGAATACATCCATAACAATCTAAACACGCTCTTGATTGCGGGTTTCAATTTGTGCATAACATAACATTGTAATTTGGAAATACAAGTATCGAGGGCGTTGCATCTTATGTGTTAGACAAGCGACACAGAGGCTATAATTTGGTTTATAAATAGGTTCTGCGTCGTAACCGAATCAACATCCCGATCATTCAGTGGACAAATCTGACATGTCCTCCCACTCGCCAAAATCACTGTCTTCATCCTCATCATCTTCTTCGTCACCGTTTGGAGCTCGGCTCTCGTTGAGAGAATCATAGAACCTGAGCTCAACCTTGCTCAAGATGAAACCCATATCTTCTGAGCTGATTAGGCGTTTGGAGTGTATGTCGGATTCTACAATCTTGAGAGGAGCCTTTGCCCTTGTGCGTGATGCAATAATCCTTCTTATTTCCGAGCCTGGGCATTCAGCCACCCGGAGGTATTGTAAGTTAGGCACTATTCGTGGGCTAGCGTTGAGTGCGTCAAGGTTCATAAACGGTGCGTCGAGACGCGTGACTTGGGGGTGTGCAAGCAAAAGAGCCTTCAGCAGCTTATTGATGGTCCGAGGATATTCATAAAGTCGAATTCCCAAGTGGGTAACGGAAGGGAACGCTGGCCTGGGAGCTGCTTGGTCGCCCCCGTTAACAATATAACCAATAAGGTCATCGTCTTCACCAGGTACCCCACAGTCAATCAAATCAAGCTCCAAATGCTCTACGTTGGGAGCGTCAAGCATTTTCACAAGATTCAAGGGCCATAGTGGGTCCGGAACCTCTATGAGAGCGAATTCCTGAAGGCGAGGCAGATTGACTTTAGTCATGTCTTGTTCTAGGACTTCGGCATCGCCATCAATACCAGAAAAGTCAAGGCGGAGCACCTCAAGCTGGCCAATCTCCTTAAGCAAAGAGGCAAATGTAAATAAACTAGGGTGGTCTAGAACGAACGTCAACTCTAGACGAGTCAAGGGGGAGAGGCTGAGTTGATTTGTGTGCCCGAATAGGAATGGGTTCGGGACTCCGGCAAGCTTAGCTGTATTTAGCTTAGAAGGTGGATGTTGGAAAAGCGGTAACGGCTGAATGGTTGTAGCCTCGTAGAGATCTTCCTCGTCTTCGTCATTCTCGTCATATACGCTAGGCCCTTCGAACACAAGTTCGAGATACCTCAGTTCTGGCAGAGGATGGGTCCTGAGAAAATCAATCACAGCGCGGTGGGGCCCAAATGTATCCGTAGTGATAGTCACCGACTGCCATCTCGAGGTCACCCCTCCGTGAGACACGATGAAAGCAAGAGTCTCCTCGGCCCGCTCAGTCAGCTCCTCTGTTGTTCCTTCTTCCGTGTTTTCCCAGAATTCGTCTGCCATAACTAGGCATATCTCGAGTGGCAGATTACTTCCGGACCTGGCGAGGTAGAGGGCAGAGCTAGCCCATGGCATTGGGTCTGGCAACGAAACTCGGGTCCAAAGCTATAATAAATAGATAGCTTAGTACTGGCTATCACATTGTGTGTTTGTAGAGGAGGCACAAACTTGAGGCGTTTCGATGGCTATTGATCTCCATCGGCGACATACAGTCTTGAATAGATCTGTTAACACACCAGCACAACAAGCTGAAACAGCATCCACTACTTACCGTAAGTGCGACTTGGCAATCATAGTCTCCGTATATTTCATCTTGACCCGAGTCACAGAGATGAACACAAATAATGAATATATTGGCTAAGATCTCAGAGGGAAGTTGGTTGACGAGTTGGTTATTGACGTGTTGAACCTGTTTTTGGCCCTTTTGCTTCTAGTTGGAGACCAGAATATGCCATGAGATGCTTTAAAAACGGCTGAAAACCAGTATATCAACTTACCGAGCGAGTAGCTGGCATGGTTGTAGTTTAGTTGTGATGGATGAGCTGCAAATGACACGCAATATGGTGTGGCGCATTGATCGATGTCTAGGATTATAAACGGAACCAAACCGATCAAACACGGTCCAAGCTGACTAGAAGTCACTTCTCTTAGCGCCGTCTACTTACAGCATCTGTGTGGTGAAGATTCGAGTGGCCATATCTTGACAAGTGAACTTACGCCTAGGATCGGTTCTTTCTCACTTTAAATGCAAAGCTCTTACGCAAGCCAAAGCGTAATTACACCGTCCTGAGCACGATGTCACCACAAGATTGGCCCAAAACGATCTTGTAATGCCTCACCATAATTGTCCTATGGCAAACATGGTCTTGGCATGAATAGCCTATGAAAAAATACCACACGTGAACACTCCAGAACGGATATGTCGGCAAGGATTTCGTAGGGAAGCTGGTGTATGGGTTGTCTACCGTTCTTCCACTCTCGTTTCTGCCGCTGCCGCTTTCGACTTGGTGTAGAGAAAATGGTGATAAAACCCCCGCAGGTCAGATATTTCAAATGGCAGTTGGGTATCCTGGCTAACTTGCTTCTTGAATATCATCACGATTGTAGCTTGTGGTGGTTTTTGGGACAACTACGTTCTGGTGGCAACGCCACCAGAAGCAATTCCCTTGTACATAAGGCCAAACATTCCTAATCCAAAGTTAGAATTTCGTCTTTCGACGATTTAATTGCTGAGAGTATTCAACTGGACAATTCACTGTAACCAAACTGCTTCCGCCTTAGACACATGCTCTAAAACTACCCGGAGTATGTAACTCAAGCCTTGCTTGTCGCCGTTACATACGCATCTCTCGCAGCCTCAATTGCCTCCCCGACTTTGTCTGCGTTGGTACCTACGCCCTGCGCAGAATCATCCTTTCCTCCTCCCTACTCAACGTATCAGCATAACGCGCATACATGATGGACTTGGGGGGACCGACCTTCCCACCGAGGACTGCAGACACTTTCGTCGCCCATACACGGGCATCAAACTCTTTGCTGACCACAGCTTTAGGCAGAAAGTTGACGTGTGTGACCTTCTCGCCGCTAGCATCTGTGCTAAATAGGTATACTGGCCTATTCAGTTTTCGAGCCTCCCCAACCAGCGTTTGAAGAACCTGAAATTAACCTCAGCCAGGCAAAGCGATGTTTGAGAATCGTACAAACTTTAGCGTTGCCCTCAACATCTGGTAAGCTTACAAACCATCCAGGGGCATTCGGGTTCTCCTCAAAATACTTCTTTAAATCTTCCAAAGCCTGGTGCCAAAGTCAGCCACCTGATTACAAGAGAATATAATTACTCACAGCTTTGGATGCAGCAGCGGATTTCGCCTTGCCCTTCTCATCGAACGATTTGCGCATCTTGGCAAAGCGTTCTTTTAATTCAGCTTTGCGTAGCACTGAAATATCTGCCTTGTCTAGGTCAACCGTAAGAGCCTTCAATCCTGCATCATGCGGCGCCTTTTCTAGCGCGTCGAGTCGCGATGAAAGTTGGTCGGCGATGCGAGTAACCTCAGCCGCCTCATGACCCGTGACGGCAGTGATACGACGAATACCCTTAGCAATGCCAGATTCCTCAGTGATGACAATAGCTTTGATGTCCCCAGTTTTGTTGACGTGCCTAGGTAATTTTTATTAGATGTACTATACTCTTCAGGTGATATGGTGCACTCACGTTCCACCACAAAACTCAACACTCGCTCCTCTCCACGCCGTATCACTGGGATTCTTCATAATATCCTCGACCGGTGCACCAATTGCAACAACCCTCACAGGATCTGGATACGCCTCACCAAATACCGCACGCAAGCCGTTGACCTCGAACCCCTTTTGTAAACCGACATCAGACGAATGGACCTTTTCGTTCCGTGTGACCCAGCCGAGATTATGTTTTTCGATGGAAGCAAGTTCAGGTAGTGTGATTTGTTGCTTGTGCGAAAAGTCGAAGCGGAGTTTGGTTGGTGCGACGAGTGAACCTTTTTGGTCGATATGGTCACCAAGAGTTTCACGCAACGACCAGTTCAGGATATGTGTTGCGGTATGGTTATTTCGGAGAGGCCAGCGACGGAGCTGCGTAGATGTTAAAGGTGGTCCATGCTAAATATAAGGGGAACGCTTACCTCATCATAGCTTGCGACGACGTTGTCCCCGACTTTGAGCTCTCCGTATTTCATAACTCCGGTATGAAGAACGTATCCCTTGAAGGATTGGACATTCTCGACGGCAAACTCGGCTACACCGTCAATGACAATGCTTCCCATATCGTACTCCTGGCCTCCAGACTCCGCATACATGCAGGTCTTATCGAGCAAAATGCCGATCATATCTGATGAATCGGAGGAAAAGTTCGAAACGAATTTCTGAGTCGGATGGTATATCGCCTTGATCTGCGCATCGACGTTGCCAAATACTGAAAGGTTCTTGAGTACTTCAGTACACGATGGTAACTTGGAGCACTTACAGTACTTGGAGCTATCATCCGTCTTCGTGACAACTCCCTCCTTGTCCAAAAGGCCGAGATCATGCACGTCTAGCTTCACGACCTCTCCAACGACCTTCTTTCCGCCCTTGCTCGCCTCCTTGCTCGCCGCCTGTGCTGCCTCAAACTCAGCATCGCTCACACCCAGCCCAAGTTCCTCGGCCATCAACCGCGTCAAGTCGACGGGGAAACCATATGTATCGTACAAGCGCCAGACGTCGCGGCCGTTGAGCTCCTTGGCGCCTGAGGAAAGAGCAGCCTGGGCATAGGTGTCGAAGAGGCGCTCGCCGCGGTCAAGTGTGCGAGAGAAGGATTCTTCTTCTTCATTCAGAATTTCTTTGATATCCGCAACCTTTTTGTGAAGCTCGGGGAAGAAGTCGCCCTACCAGGCTTAAGATTAGACATGACCCTAACACCGAAGCTTGAAGACGACTCACTAGCTGATCAACAACAGTTGGGACAAGCTCTCCAAAGAACGTTCCGATTGGCACACCAAACTTCTTCCGCACATACCTCGCCCCTCGCCTTAGAATCCGCCTCAACACATATCCTCGGCCAACATTGTTCGGTACGCCCCCGTCGCTCAACGCAAACGTCAGCGTGCGTACATGATCCGCCACCACTCGATAGGCGGTATCAATCCCATCTACATCTTCTGCTCCAACCTTGCCCGTATACGGACGCGCGCCTGTCATCTCCTGGATCCGCGCAAACAACGGAGCAAACACGTCCGTATCGTAGTTGGATCGTACGTTCTGGCAGACGGAGACTAGACGTTCGAAACCCATACCCGTATCGACATGCTTCGCGGGGAGCGACCGGAGCGCGCCTGACTCCTCGCGGTTGAATTGGATGAAAACGTTGTTCCAGATCTCGAGGACATCTGGGTCGTCTTGGTTGACAAGGTGGGCGGCGTTTCGGCCGCCAATACGGTCAAAGTGGATTTCACTGCAAGGTCCGCATGGGCCAGTTGCGCCCATCTCTGTTATGATACGTAAATCTACTGAAACGAAATGAGACTAGTAAGACTATAGACTTACCCCAGAAATTGTCCTTGGCATTGCCAGTAAGGATATGGTCATCTGCAACACCAACGCTTCGCCATATGTCGCGAGCCTCGGTGTCGGGCTCCAGTCCTTGCTTGGGGTCACCTTCAAAGTATGTAACATAGAGTCGGTCTTTGGGGAGTTTGTAGATCACTGTCAAAAGTTCCCAGGCCCAGGAAATAGCTTCTTTCTATAGGCAGATAAGGGTTTATGCGGCCATCACAATTAGATAACGTACCTTGAAGTATTCACCAAACGACCAGTTGCCAAGCATTTCAAAGAAAGTGTGATGATACGTATCCTTTCCAACGTCGTCAAGGTCTGTGATGTATCAGTAGAGAGTTTAGAATGAACATAACAGCAACTCACCGTTGTGCTTTCCGCCAGCACGGATACATTTCTGACTATTGACTGCACGCTTCAGTTTAGAGAGGTCGGAGTTAGGGTCGACAGTGCCCAAGAATATAGATTTGTACTACGAGAGTGTGAGCAAGCAGCGAACATGTACGAGAACATAGCATACCTGGTTCATTCCGGCATTCGCAAACAATAGTGTTGGGTCCTCATAAGGAATGGTAGACGAAGATGGCCAAAATGTGTGCCCTCGTGCCTTAAAAAAGTCGATATATTCATTGCGCACGCGTGTAGCTGGCCATTCTCCGACGTCGGGGGCCATTTTAGTGTATCTTATCGGAGACAAGCTAGGGTGAAAGGCTCTTTGGCGACGAACTTGACTGGACCAACTCAGAGCGCGAGAACTTGCAGAGAGTCGAGTGATCTGCAATCGCATGACTCCAAATCTCCCAAGCGCCGAGCGTTTAGGCCTGGTCCATGAAGCAATCACGTGAAAATGACTGGCGGCGCAGATCACGCGTCTGTTTGGGTTGCGCGTCATTGAACCGTCATAGAGTAAGGATTGCGCTGCATAAGTATGCCGAGTCTGGTTCCGTAGGCTTGCTAAGCCATATGCAAATCTCTAGTATAAATACCATGACGAGTGCGAGATGACATCCCACAACTCCCCCGTCCATCTCTACAATGTCTACTTCTCGCACTCTTGCTATGCGCTCTGCTCGCACCCAGCTGCGTGCTGTACCACGAACTCGTGTTCCAGGTGCCCGGTTGAATTCCGTATGTCTAAACTCCCTTTATTATAATCCCACTAACTCTAACTTTTTCGTAGACCCAAACAGTTAACACCTCTGGTAGCACCTCTGCCAACCAGTCTCATCTAGCCTCCGGACTCGCAGGCGGAGGTGTCGTTCTCCTCGGAGGTTACCTCTGGTACCACTTCTCAGGCGTGAAGACTGCAGTTCAAACTTCTCAACGCATCGCATCCTCCATCACCTCCGCCAAAAACCAAGCGATTCAGTCTCTCCCCGAACCAAATGAAGCGCTCCAGTACCTCCGCAGCGTCGCCAAATCGTATGCTATCTTCATTCCAGGTGCAGCTGCATCCGTCGATTCTACCTTCGACGCCATCGAAGAGCTACACGACTCGCACCGCGATGAGATCGATAAAATTGTTAGCGGCACCTACACCGACATCAAGAAGATTGTCAACGAGCGTAAAACTATGAACGTCGATAGCGCGCTTGCAGTCCTGGGCGTCTTACAACAGCGTATGGGTGAATTCGCAACATTTGCGGGGAACCTTTCGGCGGATGCCATGTCCCCTATCCTTGACAAAAACCCCAAACTGCGCGACTCGCTCGGCGGGAGTTGGGACGAGCTCAAGTCTCTAGCCAACAAGCACGGTCCCGAGGTCAAGAAGCTCTACGAAGACACTGCGAATAAGATCACCAAAACCGTCCAGTCTCAAGGCATGACCGCTTCCTCTCTCGCCTCTATCGTCCAGATTGTGCGCGAAAAGGCGGACGAGGCCAAAGGATTAGCCGAGCGAGGCGCCAAAGACGCATGGGAGAGCGCTCGCAAGCAAGCTGGGCCCGCGCTTGACAAGATCCCTGAGGTAAAGAAGGCACTCGACGACAACGCTAGCACCTTAATGAGCATTGGTGGGGGAGGTCTTGCCGCGATGGGAGGATCGAACGTCAAGGAGATCTGGGATCGCGTCAAGCAGGTTACCGACTCCAAGGGTGGGATCGACCAGGGCAAGGTCGATGAGCTTAGGAAGTTTATTCAGGACAAGGTCGAACAGGCGAAGCAGGGTGGCGGAGGCCTAGTAAGCAAGGCCGCTGAGTTCACCCAGGGAGCTGGCTTTGAGAGCATCGTGAAGATGATACCTGGGGGACAGAAGGTGAGTATATGCGCCTTATAATTTTACACGATCTTATTCGTTGTTTAGGCACTGGAGTCATCGCCCGATCTCAAGGAGTTGTTCAAGATTGCTCAGTCCAAGAGTGGCGATGCAGAGAAACTGACTCAAGAAACGTACGACGATATACTCAAGGTATGTTCATTTGCATTGATTATATACGCCTATGCTTACTGGTTTTACGCTATTAGGTTTTGAAGGAAAAGGCGGAAAAGGCCAAGAAAATTGGCGAGAGCGCGACCAAGGAGGCCAAAAAGTCAAGCTAAATTATTAATCCATGTGTACTAAACCCCATCCAAAATGTAACCTAGTAGTTGTTCAATGTCAACCCGCCTTTGCACCTCAAACAATCTCTGTCTTTGCCTTCGCCGATTGTGTGACGACAGATAGGACAACATGACGGCCATAGTATTATGCATGGTTCTCCATAGCCAATGTTGTGCTGGAGTCTACGCGCCAAGTCCCTACAGCTGTCCGGTCCGTGAAAGTAAAGTACTTCGAGCAGGATAAAGGCTAGAAATACGACGCCGAGGAAAGGATTGATATGGCAAAGCGATGGCCATACGAACCGCAAAATAGCGTTGCAAAAGGGACCGCTAGCTATGTTGAAAGCACGGATAGCAGTAATTCGCAGTAGATTCAGGGCTCCTAGAACGCAAAAAAGAAGGAAGGTGCAGTAAGAAGAAGATGACCAAGTTCTGCGCTTTTTCAAGTCGACGTAGCCTCTGTATACAGCCAGGACAAGCAAGCAGCCTGTGCACAAAAATGTGCAAAGAGCCAGCCACCAAACACTCGGGGCTCCAACAGCGGAGAAAGGGATCTCAACCACGTTCAGAGCAATGCTCAGTGGTGTGGCTAGATAGGGTGCAAGGCACAGGGACATTACAGAACGACGGATAAGTGCGTTCCTGTGAATGGGGCGAACACGCATGTTTTCGATTACACATAACATAGGACCGAGCAATTTCTGGTCCTCGGGGGTTATCGGCTTGTGTTGCATACCTAGTTCGTCGACGGCGCCGCGTACCAGCTGATGAATGTCATGTTTTAGAGATAGTTGAATACGCGCCACAGGAGGAAGTTCGCGTTCTCGATCAGTTATGGCATCAATCGTCTGGTTGCGCAGGAAGGGACAGTCGTATTTAGTGGCCATGATTAGAGCGGACACCAGTTTGTCAATATTGAGGTTATATGCGGCCTTCGGATTGGATATTCTAATGAACGTTTTATGTTAGCAGCGTGTGCTGTAGACTCAAAGTTAATTATACTTGCAGAATGCTCAGCACTTCTAACGTTGCTTCGACCTCTGCTGCTGTCTGCTCGGGAAGCGGGATTGGATGAATGACTCCCAGCTGCTCCATAACGTCGAACTCGCGCTTGAATTCGGCGAAACTGAGGGCCAGATTGGCATCCACAGACATCATTAGCTTTTCATGAACCTGGGTACCAATAGCTAGAAGTCTATTTCTCGTCACTTTAGATAGAGACGGGCTGTGCTTACCAGGAACTGAACTTGCTTTGGCGCGTGAGTTACGTGTGACGGAGCATTAGGTTCAAGCGTAGTTTCAGAGACCTTCTTAGATTCTTGCGCACGATCTGGAGCATAATCTATGGGGACGTGACAAGTAGAACGACAAGTCCGCGACCATGAATGTTTGAGCATCGTAGGCCAGTTCGTCGCGCTGACAATGAACTCACCGCTGCTATTATTAACACTCGAAGTGCTCCGTACTGGCATGATAGTTATATGGCTGCACTCGTGCTGTAATGAACTTTGTGGTAGCGTAGAGCGAGATGCGATGGAAGTGGAAGGGAGGGGAAGAACAAAGCCCCCGAACAAAGCCACTGCTGAGGTAATCTCAAGGCTGTTGTTTCGTGTTTGGCGTGAATAAATGCAGTGTTTTGAAGCCATTTAATGCCAACCACTTCGCGCAAGCCGAGCAGCTGACACTAAGTGGCACTCAAAGTGAATCCAAATGCTTCGTCTGAATAAGAGAACAACTAGGTACGTTACATAGATAAGTTATTGCTTTATTTGCTTCCAGATGCCAGCCTCTGGTGTAGCTACTAGGTGTGCAACGTTCTTCTGCTTTTACACCTCTGGCAGGTTTTGTCCCTAAACTCTCTGGTCACAAATCTACACACCGGGCATTTATATGGCCAAGGAATCAAAGCAGGCTGGCTTTTGGCGAGACGAGGCTCCATATCTCCAAGACTGCTGGGCCCATAGTTATAGCTCAACTCCAGCGCGACAACCACAAGTAGAACTAGACCGGTGCAGAGTGCAACAAGGTACAGTACAAGCGGCCAGATGATCTTTATAGCGAAGAAGCTAAGGGAGCTTTTGAATATGTTGAACGTATGAACAGCAATAGCTCGCACAACGACTAGACTGGACAATAGACATAGAGCAACGAACGTGTGTTGAAGAAAATTCGTTCGACGATTATGTGTAACTGGGATGACCTTCCTTCTAAATAGTGTTAGATAAACTATCAGGGCAACAAGAGGAGCCCCGTTGTATAGAATGGCCGGGTTGTTGCCATTACGTATATCACGCAAGGGTATGCTGAAGACGTCAACCAGAGCTCGCGTCTGCTGAACAGGAACGAAAGAATCGGACAGCTCTATGCAAGAGCATCAAACTAGTCCATTTACAATATTCAGAAGACTAATTGTATAGCGTCCTCCCTCCTTTGCACCTCCAGCAATCCTTGTCTTTACACTCTCCAATCACATGCTTACACACGGGACATTGTGATGGCCAAGGAACAAAGGCAGGTTCACGATGCTGAACCTCATCCATTAGACTACCCGCCCAACCCATAAAGCTCTTGGATCCGTAGAAGTAAGCCGTTTCCAAAAGAGCAAAATAAAACATGACAAGGTTGGTGAAAGGGGCAAAATAGTGCGAATCGAAGGGCCATAGGACATTTATAATTAAATATTCGAGAGGGTAGGCTATAGACTCTCGCAGTGCTAATAGACCTGGCAACGCGACCAAGAGAACAAATAAGACCTTGACGATGGCCGACCAGCGATTTTCGGCCGTGGATTTACCAAAGAATATCAGAGCAAGCGGCAAGACTAGAATAAAAGGAATATTGTAACAGAGAATTGACACCGTTTCTACGGCTATGCTGCCGATGAGCGTGTTGAAGCCGCAAGCAACGGCCGCCGCACTAAACGGCGTGACCAGAACATTGAGCAGGAACAGCCCGACAAGGACTCTCTGGAAAGGAGTCTTTTTGTCGGGAGCACGTTTGTGCTGGTTGGTGACAGACTCTACCAGATCGGGGCCTATCATGTCTTCTTCTTCTGGTGTTAGTGGGGTCCCACGTCCGCCCAACTCGTGGACAGCTTTTCGTATCCACGCGGGTACATCGCATGTCCGAGCTAGCTCAATACGCCTTGCTGGAGGAATCTCCTTTTGCCTCGGCTCTAAAATACGAACCACGCGATCTCGTAAGACACGGTTCTTGTATTTCGTGGCCATGAGTAGAGCAGATATCAATGTCTCGATACTTAAATCTTGACCATCCTTATCTTGTGACCTGCAATTTTAGCAAGAGATTAGTCTCAAGGATATTTGTAGCGACCGAAGATACTGACGGAGTATACAAGACCTTCAGCATCGCTTCAACATCTTCTTTGCTCTCGGAGAGCTTCAGTTCTTGCACCTGACCTTGCTCTGGCAAACCGCTGAGCTGTAGATCAAACTCAGCGAACTGCTTGGCCAAGGAAGCATCGATGGTCCGAATTTGTGTGTCTCCCACCTAAGCGAGGGACAGAATGAGTATCGGTTTTCTATCGGCTCGCTCGATCGAAATACTTACGATTAGGGACACCTCAACACGTTCCACAGTACTCGCCTCCGGATTTGTTTTTGTGTCATCAGCGCTCCGTGGACTGTTTGAGCGGAGTCCAGTCTCTAGATCAATGGCTACAGAGTTGAAAAAGTATATCTTAGCAGTCTTACAGTCTTATAAGTAAAAACACATTTCACTCACCACTACCTTGCTCATCGTTACGCCCACTACTAGTGAGCCAGCTTAAACTAGGCATATTCTACTCAGGTTGGGGTTGGATAACGGTTGGTAAAGTCTCAGGTTGGACCAAGAGTACTTATAGAGCGAACACACGCCATCGTCGCCAAAGCAGTGCCGTTATCTGTGCTTCCTGGGCACCGTGGGTACAAAATCAGAACAATCTAAATTTCTGTTTAACGCCTAAGACAATAAGTAAACTGCACCCACAACACTAGCTCTTTTACTGTAAAGAAAACTATCTACGGATAAAATGCACGGAATATATAAGGTGGAAGGTGCACGCATACATTCCAGCCTCACCACTGAACCTCACCGCTTTCGCGGGGGTTTAGGCTGTGCCAAGCGCCGTGGCTAGGTTTTAGTTCCGAAGGCGTGATCGAGAGTTTCGCCGAACCTGTGTTACATTTCTAACCACTGATATTTTCTATGGTGAGTACATGGTTGGGATATCTAATAATTAATTCTTGAGCTTGAACTATCAGGAGGTTATTGTGGGGTCTTAAAATCCACGTTCAAGTTTCTCTAGATGGTGTTACTTGCGCCGTCCTTGTGGGCGTCGGCTGCGTTGTCTATGTCAGAAATTACTGGAAATTAATGTGTTGAGGTAGTTCAAGGAGCTCGGTTGAGCACCTGGTTGTATAGTCATCGAACGTAAGCTTCACGCTTTGCAGAGCGTAGCCTTGACAAAGTAGTTTCCAGTCGCTTGTCAAGTAACGATGCTGGCATAGGATGCGTCACAAGTGTATGATTTTATCAGAAAGAAAATTAGTACAACATGTCTCAGTGTCCGACATACTCTGCAACTCCCACTTCACAATTCGAGTCTCCATCTTCAGTCATGCTTCCCGCTGTGCACCGCACCTCCTGTTAGAGTTCCCGGCAACTTCTCGTCTCCAATGCTATATAATAGCGCGATAGAACCGTATATTACGAACATCACTGCAAGCACCGTTCCGACGAGGAGTACGAACGGTCTAGGCACGCAACACGTATTAGTCTCAGGCTTTTTTGAGAAAAGAAAAAGGGCAAATTAAAGACTTACGAGCTGACATCTTTGCGCTCACACCTCTCTCCGGCCCAATACGTCGTAGACATCCCGTCTTCAGACTTGGTCGCCGAGCATTTGCATGTGTAACATGTGCTTCCTGCACGCATCACAGGTACGCACGAACCGCGACCGGAGCATGCGGACGTAGAATTTCCGCAAGTCGTGGCGTCAGTGAAGCACGAGTAGATTGCCGATCCGCCTGGAGAGCCTGCGCGGCGTTCGAGTGGGGCGGCGCGGGATTGGTGTGTGTGTCCGTGGGCGGGGGATCGGGGTTTGACGATTAGGGCGAGGATGTCTTCGCCGTTCCAGTTTGGCTGGGGTTGAATGTTAGGTGGGAAGAAAAGCGGGGGTGGAGGCGGGCTTACAAGATCAAGCCAGTTTCGGACGATTTGGGTCGCGAGCTGGTATTGCTCGCTCAGTCGACCGTATTCCTCGGCCAACAAATCGAGCGAGGAGATTTCAAACGCGGCAAAGTCGCTTGGATCGCGGTGTTTGCCTTCCTCGATCTCGTACACCGCGTTCTTGTCGCCTTGGTTGTACCGCTCGATCGCGGTGTATTCGTCCAGGAAAAGTTTGGCCGACTTGCCGGGTACTTTGAACGCCTCAGCATTAATATCAAACGAGTCGTCCAGTTTGATAGATAGAGGAGAATCCAATCCGGATGTAACGGTATCAAAGTTGCTTTGGGCGTGGGTGACGTAGGTATGTACGAGTGTGGACACGTCCTGCGCGGAGAGTGTGCCGTCGATGTAAAAGTCTGGATAGGACGGCAGAGGGTCTCTGCTCTGAAGAGATAGAACATCTGTAGATTGAAATGAGCAACGAAAATGAAGTGGGCCACCGCAGTCAAAGGCTGACCTTCTGGCCGATCCGTGTGCAAAACGAGCATGACGGTGCTTCGTGCTGGTCGATCGCCGGTATGTAAGAGAGAGTCGAGCCCACCGTGGAGGAGATATTGCCAATCTTTGTTCTCTCCAATATCATGAATACTTTCAAACATATCCAGTCCCAAATGGTTGGCGAGGACCTTGTTTGCTTGGGACATTGATAGCGTTCGTGGTGTGGTATACAAGATATCCGAAGCGACAACCTTGCCCGTAAGCATATCCTGCGTGGGAAGGAGATATACACGCGGCTGGTACGCGCATACCAGTGCCGACGAGAACGAGAGTGCAGTAGCTAGTCGGAGCTTCATCGTGGTTGGTTGCACAAGTCTGTGTCAGGTAAGCATCATGTAATCACCACCTAGTCACGTGACTCGGTGTTTGTATTGCTTGCTCTCGACGCGACTCTATACTCATGGCGCGTGGCCAGTCGACTTTTGGTATTCCTGGCTCTGGACGAGGGCGAGGTCGAAATGTGAATTTTAGAGGAGGAAGAGGACGTGGTAGGGGGAGAGGAGGGACTAATGCGAATGCTGGACCTCGACCAGAGCGTGGCAAGGATGAGACTCGAATGGAGGATCGATTTGAGGAGGTTAGGATACGTGACGAGGTGGACGAGAAACTTGGATTTCCCAAGTATATGGAGGGGCCTAAACGCGTTGGGTGGTTGGTTAACATGCATCCGGTTAGTAGCTTGTTTATTGCTTCATGAGATTAGCTGACCACTTCACAGACTCTCATTAAAGACGATGACCACCCGACTGGACGCGCCGGTGTCGATTATTATTTCATCCAAGACGACGGGGAGATGTTCAAGGCTACACTACTTCACGACCCATATTTTTATGTCGGATGCAAGGTATGTTCCTGGTCCTCGATCACCACTTCATTCAGCTCACCAGACTTATAGACAGGGACCGAAAACGCAGTCGAAGAATGGCTAATGAAGAAATACGAAGGTGTAATCCTCAGAACCAACCGTGTAAAGAAAGAAGACTTGAAACTCGTACGTCCATCCTATATATGCTCCCTCCCACCTCACTCACCTTTCCACAGCCAAACCATCTCCTAGGCCACCAACGCCTCTACCTCCAACTCCAATTCGCAAACGTCTCAGACCTCCTCGCCGTCCGACGCGAGATCATGCCTCTGGCACTAACAAACGCAGCCAAACTCAGCGCAGTAGACGCATACGCCGAAGTCGTCCAAGCCGCCGCATTCCAATCATCTCACATGGACATCGACTTTGACTACGACGACGCCCGACCCCGTCAAGCATGGGGAGCAGAGGAAGATCCCGCCGCGGCCGCTCGGTCCCGTTCCGCCGATCCCAGCGCACTTATCACTGATATCCGGGAATACGACGTCCCGTATTACCTTCGTGTGGCGATCGATTGTGATATTCGTGTTGGGCTGTGGTATGATGTGACGATGGATGCTGGACAGCTCAAGTTGAAGCGGCTAGTGGACCGAGTGAAGCGTGCCGAGCCGGTGGTTATGGCGTACGATATCGAGACGTCCAAGGCGCCGCTCAAGTTTCCCGACCAGGCAACGGATTGCATTATGATGATTTCGTATATGGTCGACGGGCAGGGGTTTTTGATTACCAACAGGGAGATTGTCAGTGAAGATATCGACGATTTCGAGTATACACCCAAGCCGGAGTATGAAGGTCCCTTTACGGTCTTTAACGAGAAAGACGAGGTGAGCCCAACCCTATAAATGATTACTTTTTATCTTATGTGTCACCTAGCTTGCTCTCCTTCAACGCTGGTTCGAACACATCCGAGAATGCAAACCAACAGTCATGGCAACTTTCAACGGCGACTTGTTCGATTTCCCATTCGTCGAAGCCCGAGCAAAAGTCCACGGACTGGACCTAATGCTCGAAACCGGATTCGCGCGCGACTCGGAAGACGAATTCAAGTCCCGAGCATGTATCCACATGGACTGTTTCCGATGGGTCAAGCGAGACTCGTATTTGCCTCAAGGAAGTCAAGGTTTAAAGGCCGTGACGACTGCCAAGTTGGGATACGATCCTACCGAGTTGGATCCTGAGCTCATGACTCCGTGAGTTTCTCCTTTTTTTTGTAAGTGGAAGAGGAAGGGCTGAATGATTTTGGCTGTAGCTATGCTTCAGAGCAACCTCAGACGTTGGCCCAGTACTCGGTTTCCGATGCTGTCGCGACGTATTATTTGTACATGAAATATGTGCATCCTTTTATCTTTTCGCTGTGCAACATTATTCCTCTCAACGGTGATGAGGTTCTGCGAAAGGGTAGTGGTACACTATGCGAGACACTGCTGATGGTACGTCTTTGTACCTATAGTTTTGCGGTATTTATTGATGATAATATCCTTGACTAGGTTGAAGCGTACCAAGCAGGAATTATCATGCCTAATCGACACGAAGAGCCGATGGGAAATACGTACGAAGGACATCTACTGGCTTCAGAAACCTATGTTGGTGGACACGTTGAAGCGCTCGAGGCTGGGGTTTTCAGGAGCGATATCGCGACCCATTTCAAGATTGTTCCCAAAGCTATTCAGCAGGTGCGCATATCCTATCTTATATAACTTCAAGCCCAACTCTTATGCACTGTTTCAGCTCATTGACGACCTAGACGCTGCTCTGAAGTTCTGTATCGTTGAAGAATCCAAGATGCCCCTGGAGGATGTCACAAACTATGACGAAATCAAGTCCCAAATCCAGACAGCGCTCGAAGACCTTCGCGATAATCCCAATCGACAAGACAAACCGCTCATTTACCATCTCGACGTCGCTGCGATGTACCCGAATATCATGTTGTCCAACCGACTTCAGCCCGATTCCGTAGTCGACGAAGCGATGTGTGCCGTCTGCGACTATAACCGGCCTGGCAAGACGTGCGATCGACGGATGACCTGGGCTTGGCGAGGCGAATACTTTCCCGCCCAACGAGACGAATATAACATGATCAGACACGCGCTCAACCAAGAGTCGTTCCCGCCGAAAAAGCCTGGTCTGCCTGAACGTCGGTTCAACGAACTCACCGAGGCGGAACGTACGGCGCTCTTGCACAAACGGCTTGGAGACTATTCACGCAAGGTGTACCGCAAAACCAAGGAGACCAAGGTCGTGTACCGCGAGTCGATCATCTGTCAGCGCGAGAATCCGTTCTATGTGGATACTGTACGCAGCTTTCGTGATCGTCGATACGAGTACAAGGGACTTCACAAGACCTGGAAACGTAACTTGGATTTGGCGGCCGAGAGTGGGTCCGTGGCAGACACGGCGGAAGCCAAGAACATGATTGTCCTTTATGATTCCCTTCAACTCGCACACAAGTGTATCCTCAACTCGTTTTACGGCTACGTCATGCGCAAGGGAGCTCGTTGGCATTCAATGGAGATGGCGGGTATCACTTGTCTCACTGGTGCGCGTATCATCCAGATGGCTCGACAGCTCGTCGAGCAAATCGGACGCCCGCTCGAGTTGGACACGGACGGTATCTGGTGTATGCTTCCTGGATCGTTTCCCGAGAACTTCAAGTTTCAGACGAAAAAGGGCAAACCGCTTGGGTTTTCGTACCCTTGTACGATGCTGAACCATCTCGTTCACGCACAGTTTACGAATCACCAGTATCACGATCGGGTCGACAAGAATTCCGCAAAGTATGCTGTCCACAGCGAGAACTCTATCTTTTTCGAACTCGACGGACCGTATAGGGCGATGATTCTGCCTTCATCCAAGGAGGAAGACAAGCTCTTGAAGAAGCGTTATGCCGTGTTCAATCCGGACGGATCGCTTGCTGAACTCAAGGGCTTTGAAGTCAAACGTCGTGGCGAGCTTCAGCTCATCAAGATCTTCCAAAAGTCTATCTTCGAGCGGTTCTTGCTAGGTTCGACGACTGAGGAATGTTATGCGGCAGTCGCGGAAGTCGCAGACCAATGGCTTGATGTCTTGTTTAGTCGCGCCACGGCCTTGGACGACGAAGAACTTGTCGAGCTTATTGCCGAGAACCGAAGCATGTCCAAGACGTTGGCCGAGTACGGCAGTCAAAAATCTACATCCATTAGTACGGCCAAACGTCTCGCAGAGTTCTTGGGCAGTCAAATGGTCAAGGACAAGGGCCTCGCGTGCAAATTCATTATTTCAGCCAAGCCACTCGGAGCTCCCGTCACGGAACGTGCGGTTCCCGTCGCGATTTTCTCTGCCGAGGATTCAGTCAAGCGTACGTTTTTGCGCAAGTGGCTCAAGGATAATAGCCTCGTCGACTTTGACTTGCGCTCAATCTTGGACTGGAGTTATTACATTGAGCGACTGGGGTCTGTCATCCAAAAGCTTATCACTATTCCTGCTGCTATGCAAAAGGTCTCCAATCCTGTGCCTCGAATCCGCCATCCCGATTGGCTCCACAAGCGCGTGGCCGCACTCGAAGACAAGTTCCAGCAGCACAAGATATTGGATTATTTCAATCGCGCGCCTAAACCTGTTGAAACTCCCGCAGAGTCAGCTGAAGCGGACATGGAAGATTTTGGCCAGCAAAGTAACAAGGACGGCCGCAAGATCGCAGTCGTCAAGAAGCCGGCAAAGGCTGCCGTCGTTGTACCACCCAAAGCACCTTTGCCCGATCCGTCAGAGGACTACTCGGCGTGGCTAAAGGCTATGCGCCCTCGCTGGGAAGAGCGACGAAGAGCACGCTTGGGTGTCGATATGGATGCACCTGTAGCTTCAATCTTCCGAGGAGCAAGAATGACTTCCACGTACGTCTGGGAAATCGTACAAATCCGACCAAGGACATCCCCAGGCAAGTTTACTCTTTGGCTCTCCCTAGAAGACAAACTTGTCTCGGTCTCTCTGCGCATTCCTCGTGAATTCTATCTCAACCTCAAAAGCAAGGACGACAAACTCTTTGATAAGAGCTACAAGACAGAGAGTGTTGTTCGATCATTACCCCGTAATCATCATTGCATGAATTTGTTCCGCGTTACTGTGGAAGAAGTACAATTTTTGGAGATGGAGTCTCACTTTGCGCACTTGACGAACAATCCCAACGTCGATGGTGTCTACGAGATGCAGGTGAGTCCATTATGAATTTCAGCTCTAGACTTTTGCTAACAGCAGGCTACTCTTAGATTCCTCATGTCATGCGTGCAGTCTTGAAACTAGGGACTATATGCACTACCACCAAAGATAACGACGTGTCGCTCAACAGGGCTCGCGATGCTGGCTTTGACCTCGAAGGGCTGGAGCGCGCTGGGCCATCTCTTACCAAACAGACTTATCTCAACGGCGGTCAATCATTGAAGACGCTGTTTGTTTATCACGCCACAACACTTGGCCGCCACGTTTTGGTTCTAGTTCTACCATCTGGGAAGTTCAACGTCCATTTTGTAAGCCCAGGAGGTACCAAAGATCAACTGCACAAGATGCAAGAGCAGTATGCTACGCTCAACGCGAAGCGGAAGGCTCTGGAGCTACCCACCCTTTACGAATATCCGGATGAAATCGACGCTCATTTTACGCACCATAAGGACGAAAAGAAGCTCATGAACTCGTTATCTCTAGAACTCGGGCTACTTGTTGAAAAGTCTTACTCGATAGTTCTATCCTCGGCCCGAGATGCGGAGTACTTTGACCTACGAGTCAAAAATATGCACAAATTTCCCGTAATCCCCATGGCGGCCGACCGTGCCGCGCATACAGTCTCCGTCCAGCTTCAGTGGCAAAACGAGATTGCTGAGAAACTCTTGACCCAGTATCTGTCATTTGGGTCTTGGTTACGCCTGGCCGTTCAGCAGTCAACCTATTTCGACGTTCCAGTGGGCAACATTGGAGAGGACTCTGGATTATACTTCGCAGACGTTGACTTTGCGCGTCGTCTACGACAGCACGACGCTCTACTTTGGTGGTCTCCCGGTCTCCGACCTGATCTTGGTGGAATGGAGCACGATGCGAACGCTCCAGGTGACGATCCCAACCCGAGTGTAGATATAGCAAATCCTGGTTGCTACACAAACGTTTGCCTAGCTATCAACGTTCGGAATCTCGCTCTCAACTCGGTTTTGCAATCGGCAATTGTGAACGAACTCGAAGGCACGTCTGGCGCGACTGCCTTTGATTCTGCCTCGCATACACTCAACGATTACGCATCTGGAGAGGCCCGAGCTTCGATCACTCTTGGGGATTCTGTTCTCTCGCCGCAGACGTTTGGGATTTTGAAGAGCATGGCAAAAGCATGGTTGCTCGATAAAGTTCGTAACCCGGGTGGTCCTTCAGAACAAGCAGTCGATCATTTCTGGCGCTGGCTCAGCAGCCCTTCCGCACAAATGTACGACCCCAGCATGCAACGCTTCGTCCAAGGCCTCATGAAGAAGACATTCATTCAAATGTTGGCTGAATTCAGGCGGTTGGGCTCCCAAGTCGTTAAGGCGGACTTTGGTCACATCGTTCTGGTTACCTCAAAGCCTCCAGGCACCGCAAATGCATACGCGACCTACTTGCTTAATGCTGTGAACTCGCACGAGCTCTTTACACATCTAGAGCTCCAACCAGATCGCTTTTATGATTTCTTGCTGTTTATGGACAGTGCCAATCTGGGTGGAATCGTGTCTGAAGACCCGTATGCTTCATCCACCGCTGCAGGACCATGTGTCGCTATGGCCTGGAATATCGAATCGTTCTTCCCGCCTGCAGTTTGTGCCGCGTTCCACCAGGACCTTCGTCGCATCATCGTAGAGTTGTATGCAGAGCACCAGAGTCATGCTGACACTGAGCGAACACCTTTGCGAGTTCTAGACAACCTTACCCAGGGTGCGTCAATTGCTCCGCAAGATGCGGTTCAACAAAAAGTGCACGACGCAATTACCAAGTATATTGAGGCACGGCTTACGCGCCGCCTACTTGGGCGGGTATCCAAGATTTCGACGGAGCATAAACTCGCGTTTGCACAAAGGGAGACACCACCAGAGTGGCTTTACCCTCTGCTACCTGGTTCGCATCGCGCCATGGGCGCTCCAGTCATTGAATACGTGAAGGCAATGTGTGCCTCACTTTCGTTGATTCGTACACACAGCACCGAGATCGGCATCCTCCGGCGCAATCTCCTCGAGCTTGTTGGAGTACGAGAATTTGCAGCAGAAGCCCACTGGTCGGACCCGTCGGCGCGTTGTCGTGTCTCGCATGTGGTGTGTCGGTCCTGCACACACGTCCGAGACCTTGACTTGTGTCGCGACGCTGATCTGATGGAACGAGCACCTTCACGTTCTCGGGCAGGCATCGCAGAGACGAAATGGAACTGCTCGTCGTGTGGAGCGACATACGACCGACGAGCTATTGAATCGACTCTAGTTGATAGCATCCGGTCAATGGTCGCTGCCCACCAAGCCCAAGATCTGAAATGCACCAGGTGTAAGCAGATTCGGGTGGACGATATGTCGCCTCACTGTAGGTGTGCGGGAGCTTGGCAACTTACTACGGGTCGCGCTGAGGCTCAGCGGCGGATACGGGTGTTGGCGAATGTCGCTACGTTCCATGGCTTGCCTTTCTTGAAGGTTGGACATTCTTGTTCCACGTTTCCGTTGGGTGATACTAATTTTTTAATCACACAGGAGTATGCAGAGTCCACTCTAGCACGATGGTAGTTGCTTGGCCTGCTTTGATATTTAGACTAGTCTATGTCGCATGCTGTATCATATATTATCTTGTTTTTTCAATATATCCGCCCGTGATGTTACTTCCATACGTCTCCATTTATATGGTTTGATTTTGGGAGCGCTAACTCGGCCATGCCGGCGAGGAATTCATCAAAGCTAAACTTCACACACATTGGCCGATTACAGGTCTCGATTGACTCAGTTCGCTTGGTTGTTCCTGTCCACCATCGCTCCCTTTCACATTGTGTGCTGCTTTCATGTTGGCGCCATCGCCTGTGTAGCTGGGGCCTGGAAGAACAAGCAACTGAGGTTTCGCTTTCCCTTGGCAGTTTAGGCGATCCTCCACATTCTACCTCAACTACTATCGTAGTCATGACTGGGCTGGATCATATTTTCTGGTCTGGATAACACATGCTACGGTAATCGCAGCGACGAAGCGGCTAGCGAGCTCTGCGCCTATTTCGAAACAATAATACAGTTCGCATCCTCGTAATCTAGGAGCACTCGATCTACATACTGGTGTCCAGCTGGGTGCGTGCTGCTAATTTGCCCTTGAGGCCATGCGCTCTGAAATGGCTGGCTGGTTCTTATGAATGATTCTTATTTATTCCAATAATAGCGGTAGTTCTCACGACATAAGCTTGTGTTTAGCTCTTGAGCCTACAATATCTTACTGAGTGGCATTTTTGGAGATTACACGGTACGGTAGCTCCGAGCACCAAGGCGTTTTGGCGAGATATGTTTAGATTCATGTATGTGGGAGCTCCGACCCGCCGAGTAACTGACGAAATCTCGGGTAAGTCTATGAATAAAAGATAACGACTTGAACTTGACGTATGCTATCGTGAAGATGCCGATGTCATAGCCGTAGTGGGCTTTCATGGCTTAGATGTAGACCTAATTATGTCACTCGAGACAGCTGGAGCACGAAATCAGGTTCGGCTCCCTCTGGAACTCACACTGCTGCTACGAAGCGCAAGCGTCCATGTGCTATCGTGTGCGAACTTAGCGTCATCCATTGCGAGTTCAACTGACAAATAGCCCCCTCTTGAACTCGCTTTACTTGCTTCGTCTCTCACATACTCCAGCCCAACTCCTGTTATGACAGGCGAGTGCCCTCTATTGTAGCTGCATGTCGTGCTCACCGCCTCGACGTTGTTTCAGACCAGCGAGTGGCTACGATGGCTGACAAAAAAGACCAAGTTGACCTGACGCACAACCAATCCGTCACCCAGTTCACATCGTCTAGTCTTTCTGAAAGCAAGGACCTGAGCGAAAAGGGCGGGGATGTTACACGGATTTCTAGCTCGGAGGAACATCGCCCTAACGAAGTGGATGATATCATCATTCCAACCGAAGAAGAGAGACTGACACTCCGCCGGGTCGCGGGGCATATCCCGATCTCTGCCTGGCTAGTTGTTATCGTCGAATTCGCAGAGCGGTTTTCATATTACGGCACTACTGGACCGTTTGTCAATTACATGTGAGTTAGCATCAAGCCCTATCTATTGAGATACACGCTCACTGTGTTTGCTATTGGAAAGTCAACGACCCCTACCAGCGGGAGGGAACGGAGCCGGTGCACCCCCCAAGGGAGGCGAGGGTCGCCCAGGAGCACTGGGCAAAGGCCAACAAGCCTCGACGGGATTGACCACTTACAACTCGTTCTTCTCTTACTGCACACCGATCCTTGGTGCTATCATCGCTGATGCTGTGAGCTTTTAAATTTTATTTCATTTAACGTTCACTTGCTCACAAACATGCGCATATACTCAACTAGTATTGGGGCAAGTTCAAGACAATTAACGTTTTTGTCATCATTGGCGGAATCGGCCATATCATTCTCGTAGCAACTTCAATACCCTCAGTTCTTCAGAATTCGCCGTCTGGAGCCTTTGCTGGATTTATTATCAGTATAACTATTATCGCGTTTGCAACCGGAGCCATCAAGTCGAACGTTTCGCCCTTGGTCGCCGAACAAATTCCTGACTCGAGGGAGTGTGTCAAGACACTACCCAGTGGAGAGAAGGTCATCGTTGACCCAAACCTAACAATTCAACGAGTATTCATGTACTTCTACCTGGTACGCTGGAACATCTAGCCGAAAGTGCAACCGGCTCATGTTTTTTTGATTGTTCAGATGATCAACATTGGCTCTCTTTCGTCGATTGCTACTACCGAAGTCGAGCTTCACATTGGGTTTTGGCTTTCGTACCTCATTGTAAGATTTTTCTTTCGATTGCGCTGCTTGTCATTTATGCTCGAATTTTGGGAACAGCCAACGGTTGTTTACCTAATTGTCCCAATAGTCCTGTTCTTTGGCCGAAAAATGTACATCAAGCACCCTCCGCGTGGCTCAGTTCATATGGAGGCATACCAAGTATTACGGCGCGTTTATAACGGTGTATGGAGCTGGAACCCTCTCGAGACTGCTCGTCGCCTTCGTAATCCTAACCTATGGGACAAAGCGCGGCCCAGCACACTTGGGGGAGGCGATATTGAGCGAGAGGTTGATCCTGCTATGTCAAAAGTAGAGAAGAGGAAGCTTGGGTTACCAACATGGGACGACGTAAGTTCCAGTTATATCGAGTTACACTGTCTTCGCTTACATCGATCATATATAGACTTTCGTAGATGAGATGAAACGTACTATGAACGCTGTCAAGGTGTTCATATTTTATCCCCTGTGAGACGTTTCTTAATCGAAATCATTGCAAATTATTCATTGGGTCTTTTTTTTCAGGTTCTGGATACCATGTATGCGTCCCCTTAAATAGTGAATGCAAGAAAGACTACTAATGCAGCCCCTAAACAGACAACCAAATGACAAACAACATCGTGTCGCAAGCTGGCACAATGTCTACTCATGGCGTTCCCAACGATATTCTTCAAAACATTGACCCCATTGCCATCATCATCCTTATTCCGCTTATGGACCGACTCGTGTGAGTAAATCCCATTTTGTGCATAGTGAGACAGCCCTTGCTTAGCCATGGATTCTCTAAACTAGCTATCCTGGCCTACGCAAGCTTGGATGGGTTGTCCGTCCTATCCAGCGCATCACGTTCGGCTTTATGCTCTCCGCGTTGGCTATGGTTTACGCGGCAGTCTTGCAAAATGCAATTTACCGGACAAACCCATGTGGCAAATTTGTTACAGCGTGCGACACTCCGAGTCATCTGAACGTGTGGCTGCAGACACCCGCCTATGTGCTCATCGCTGCCTCTGAAATGTACGTGATTTTAGACCCGAATATTATGAGAACGCCATTGCTCATAGTTGTCGGTTAGCTTCGCTAGTATCACTGGTCTCGAGTATGCGTTTACTAAAGCACCCCTTCGCATGAAGAGTTTGGTCATGGCGGCGTTTTTATTCACGACCGCAATCGCAAATGCCATTTCCGAGGCACTAGTTCCGGTCAGCACGGACCCGTATCTCGTCTGGAACGTGAGTTGTCATAGATTTGTTTAATCCTTTCATGAGAACTTACTCAAAATTCCGGTATAGTATGCCGGATGCGGCATCGTAGCTGTAAGTGTCTTTAGAAAATACTTGGTCATATCTTGGGTTCTGACTGTTTGTATTAGTTCGTGGCTGGCATCGCGTTCTGGCTTTGTTTCCATCACCTCGATGATGAAGAAGAAACTCAAAACGAGATTGGGCGCCAAGGACGAGGCGGAGATAGAATCACCAAGGCGGGTGATGTGGAACAGTAGAAACTAGTGAAATCAAGTAAAATATAATTGTACTAGCATCGTTTTGTAGTATAGCTATTTGTAACTACCCTAGTCGTATGGTATGGCACTTGTAATTTTGCAATTCGACATTTGTTCATTTCGATATGCTCGCTAGCTCATAGCCATACGTGACTCAAGGCAAGACCTATATGTAAAGATACTGCCTCTATGATAAACAAATTACTCAGCTAGACGCTACTATATGCACAGTATATGTGTCGCTAGAGTTTCTGTTACATCTTCCTTCCTTAATCATCGTGTTTGAATATCATCACCTAGCCTATCTGTGTGTGAAAGCCTGCTCTTCTTTCCTCAGCCTATGCATGGATTTAAGCGTTTGGTATGCGTCCAGAGATAGATCAATTGCCATTCATATTCGTGTACAGTACAAAGCGTTACACCCTCAACTTGTCTGCGATCACCGGTAGCGATGCCTCTGCGTCAGCTATCAATTTCCTCACCTGCATCAACGTCTTTCCTTGCAGGTTTGCTCCCCATTTGGCCCTGTTTGTCGGCGCGGTACCTGCATCGAACCCAACACCAAGATGCCTATCGTGTGCATCAGCGTCGACTAATTCTCTGCTCTTCGTCGCGAGCAGTCGTCCTTTCATCCCTGAATCTTGGGTAAACCTTAACCAGTTGGCAGTCATGAGTAGGCGGGGCTTTTCTCGGATCCATATTGCCTCATTAAAGTTGGGAATCTGGTTGCTGAGTTTGAGCAACGCGCTGGGATTAGTTGTGTCGAGAATGGCCGCAGTGTACGAAGCGTTTGGCGCAAACAAAAGTCCTTTCCGGTGAGCCAGATATCTGTGCGTTCGAATAATGTATTATAAGTGCCAGAATAGGATTAACAAGAATGTGACTCACTGCTGAACGGTATGGTAGCTAAATCGACTGGAGGTAAAGCGAGACGCATACCATACGCTCAAATAGCCATAGTCCTGATCGGGTTTGTTGAAGTATATTGTACTATCGAATGTGACGGTCGGCCGAATGACCTCCGGGTGTCCTCCTACTTTGATAGCCTTGCGAACGCTCGCAAGAGCTTTGCCTAGAAGATTCTCGCCCCATCGTGTGCGGTTGGCAGACGCATCCTTGGCATCATAGCCAATGCCCCATAAACGGTCATATGGATTCGCCTCGACTAGCTCGCGCGACCCCGTACCCAATAGCAGGCCCTTCAGTCCTGGGTCCTGAGAGAATTTCAAATAAAGCCCATTCACAACGACGCTCAGTTTCTGCTTCTTCCATGCTGCGTCGTCGAAGTTGGGTACCTGTTAGGTATGCTTAGACTAAAGCTGAGCTCGGGAAACCCGGTGTGCACAAACCTTCCGGCCTAGAGACCTAAGTTCAGCTGGGGAAGTGGTTTTTAGAATGTCCTGAGTGACACTCGAGTTGGGGGCAAAAAGTAAGCCTTTCCGATGAATGGTATGTCTGTTGAAGTTGTTTTTAAATCAATATCACTTGGATATAGCTTTATATTGACACAAGGCTGCTTACTGTTCAGTACTACGATAAGTAAAACTACTGCCATTTGACTCCAATGACTTGAATTGTGTAGGATACCATGGGCTGAGATACCCATGCTCTTGCTCCGGTTTCCAGAAGTACACAGGTCCTTCAGCAGGGGCGGGTTTTCCAGACATGTTGAGCGGAAGGATCGAAAGACTCGATAGACCAGGGGGTAATACTACACGTACTCTTGCAAGCTCTTGTAGTTGCTCGGACGAGGCTATCCGCGTCGGGGATTATCTGCTATTGCCAGGCTGTGCCGGCGAACCCTCCAGCGAACACTTGATTTAGAAGGTGAGACCCCGTTAGACGACTTGAGCGCTCGGTCATCGAGCTTCGACCTGCGTGTATGCTCCTAAACTTTTTTTGTTTACTTGATATAGGCAGGTGTAAAAGGGCGACGAGATTACAACACAACCCCAAACGGGCACTACCAAAATGGACGCCCATCATCTAATATGTAGTACATCAACGCGGTTAGCGCTCGTTCATAATTAAGCATACAAGCTGCCAACAGCTCATCTGAGGCGTCGTTCTAGAGCTATTAGCTGCTGCTCCAAATTCAACGCTTCGGCTTTGAGAGTAGAAATGATCTCTCTACGCCGTGCGATGATTGCCTCCATACCTTCAACCCCTGCGACCGCAGAGCTAGTCACACGCTCGCGTACAGCTTCTTTCAACGCAACCTTGACAAGGCAGAAAATTGAGATAAATCCAGGAACGAGGAAAAAAGAGCGCTCACCTCGCAGTCCCTTTCTAGGCCGGCGCATACCCTTACCCAATCGGCCCACCATCGTTTTTCAGCACGCGACCAGACGCTCTGCATCCAGCGAACTGATGCTAAACTTCCGAATAACCCTAGCCCTACGACTGTCTCCGCACCAGCGCTCCCAGAAACGAACAGTGCAGTGGCGATCGCACCACTACCCAGGATACTTACAGCTGTTGTCATGACTGCTGCCTGCGCTTTTCTATGCACATCTTCCACAGGTCCTCCGGGCGCTAATAGCTGCAGTGTGCGCCGATTCAAAGGTGCAGACAATGCGTCAGGTCCAAGGGGTGCTCGAGAATCAATTTGAGCTAGCTTGTTTGTTAGGATCGGCGATGGGTTTGCGAGGGCTACAGCTCGAGCGTATAGCTGTTGACGGATGCTTGATAGTCGACCAGCATGAAATGTAAGCTGAGTTCCTAGAGAGCCCCAAGAGATCGCTTCGCCCAGTGTCCCTGAGACCTCGTCCGCACGCCACCATAAAGAATACCAAGGTAAACGAGCAAACGCCGCACGCAGCCGCAGTTCCGCAGATGCCACTCCTTCACGAACGGTCGTAGTCCCTCGCAGTGCCGCTTGATAAGCATTCGGGTAAACGCTGGATACTTCTGTTTTGAATTGCGCAAGGGGGGCGGTCGCAGTTGAGAGTGCAGCTTGAGCGTCAGTGATTGCCGTCTCGCAGACAGCCAGTGTCGCCCGCGCGGTGTGAGTTGCCGTTCGTAAGACAGACATCGAAGCCGAGGACGTTGAAGAAGAAGGTATCCCTGATTCCGAACATGTTCTAGATATCTGTTGAGCAAGCTGCGGTATTTTGGACTCCATGAGTAATCTCTGGTACTGGTTGATATCACCCTTGCTGAATGCGTTCAAGCCTTGAACAGCATAGTCAGGCTTGATAACGGTTGGGTTGATCTCGCGAAGCTGACTCAAAGAATAAGGGACGTTGGGCGCACGTTCCGTGACCAGGACACGGGTGGATGACGCATGCAGGAAATCTTGTAGTAGACCTTGCAGACCCGGTGCGGCAAGCAAACGAATGTTGTCGGTAACAAAGATGATGTGATCGCTAGACAGGAGTGTAGGGAAAGCATTTGAACCTAGGAAAGTAGGTTTAAATATAGCTCTTCTTGATGAATGCGAACGCTCAACTCACCTCGACATTCTATGATTTCTGCATTCAGACCTTCAAGCCAGCTCGACTTCAGGTTTAAAGAAGATCCGTCACGAAATGCTGTATCACTGCTCCTGTATCGTAGGTTAAATACTATGCACACTTCCCGTAGGGGCAACCTGCTTGCCTTATCCGAATGGTAGCATTTTGAGGCGTATCCGATGCCCACCTCTGCTGAATCATATTGCGCTGATCCAGATCATTTGAGAGTGGGTCATCTAATAAGCTTGCAACAATTTCAGCAGCACCGGATGCTTCGTCACCCCATACTAAAAGACATTAATTCATATGAAATCATATACGACAAGAAAGCACATACTGGCTATTCTCGTCGGCCGACTCTTTCCAGATTCAAGCTCATCGAAAGCAGTCCGAACACGATGTTCCCATGTACGTTGGGATTCGGAAGCTAGTGTACGAGGTACAAGTTCAAGAACAGACTTGAGGATGTTCCTTGCTGCAACTCGTGGGGAAACAGCCGTCTCTGCAGATCTTCTTGATGTCTCATTCGCAACAGCTACAGCTGGCGAAAGCTGCCGTTTGCCAGTAGAGAATGTTTGCTTGATTAACCTATGTTGTAGCTTGAAATCAAGAGAAGACCTGCATCGTCTTGTACTTAGTGTCTTGACGTTTGGAGAACGTAGCAGAGCGAGCATCAGAGGGAAAACGATCGACACGTGACTCGCGGAGCACGCATGTCACCAATAAATTAAATAACCGGGTTCTAAACAAGCATAAATACAGAAATAGACCAAGTCCACAAATCACTTCTTACTCTTCCTCCAGTGCTGGAAGGTCTACAACGCATATAGTCAGTGATTTTCTCGTTTAATCCAAGATACTCACCTCTTGGATGCTACGGCCACCTTGAATATCTATCATGCACTTCTCATCCACCACTTTCGAGTATCGGCACTCGTCGAGCACACTCTCCACTAGCTCAGGGGGTACGCAGACAACGCCATCTATGTCGGCTACGATTAGATCTCCCGGGTAGATTTCCACTGCTGCAAACGTGTTTTCGTAGCAAGTTTCGAAATCCGGGCGCGGAAAGATAGTGACAGGCACATTTAGTTCGGAGGGCCGCGTAAATGGCGATTGGCCTGATTTTCATATCTTTAGTCCGACTGACGAGATTGATAATAAAAACAACGCTTGCCTAGTGTAGAGCCGCCGCGAGCAAAAACACCAAACCCGGCCGCGCGGTGCTCTACGATATCGCGCGCGCGACCGTCAATGACCACTCCTTGAACGCCTCGATATTGAGCGCCAGCGGTCATTAAGCCTCCCCAAGCGGCCGATTTAATATCTTTCTCAAGTTAAGCCGAATAACACTACAACAAACACAGGGCGCTCACTTGGCGGAACAGATATGACTGCTACACATCCAGGTGGTGCAGCATCAACAAAGTGTTGAGCGGGCTTTGGAGAGTACGGATCATCTCCCCGGACCATCCTGTCACCATGTCAGCTTAAAAGATTACGGATTTAGCGGCTTTACCTACTTGACTGTATAAGCAAATCCGCATATCTTTGTGTTTTGCCCTCCCATGTCATTCGGGGATGGAGACATCATTCTAATGTCTGGAATAAACCCTCCACGTTGAACAGGATTCTCCTTCGCATTGTGTGTCAACCCAAGCTTCACCAGCGCGTCCGAAATCTGGCACGCCGAGAACTCGCCGAGCTCGTGGCCTTGAAGGGGCTGGGGTTGGGACTGAGGTTGGGGGCTGGGATTATTGGAAATGTCCATAGCAGTGTTGTAGGAACTGGAACTAGTCGAAGATGTAGCAGATAGGTTCTGTCGGATCCGTGGGATGTTCATAATGTGTGAACGGTTATTGTTACGTGAGCGAGTTGGGCGGTCGGGGCGTTTAGAGTCCCATACGAGAACATTGTAAGAAGATTGGTCGTCCATAAGGTGGTAATATGTCAAACGATAGTAGAGTCAGAAGCGACGAACAGTAAATATTAAGGAAAGACAGTACACGCTAGTCAACTATGGGTGGCGGTAGTGGGTGATGGACAAGAACCTACGTTTATATGGGCACGAATACTCTGCAATCGGTAGTTCACTGCCAAAGGAGACGCGCCACGAGTGGAGTGGCCGCCGGTAGCCATACGCCGGGCTGTGAGTGCTACAAGGTCTCTGCCGAGAATGGAGAATCTGTACCTTGGGAACAAGATGGGCATCAATAGCCTCGGATCTGGCAAGAACAAGTGTTTCCGACCACAGTTGCGATTCCTAATCAAAGTTTGAAACCATTAATGATGATCATTTGTGATAAGGTATTATTCGTACTGGGAGTTTCGGTCTACCGGAGGCGGGCAAGCTTAGTGCTTGGTTGTCCGAGAGGGCACACTGCCTCGAGCACTGCAGAGGCAATCGGGTTGCATAGTAAGCGCATCAAGAAGATGTCTGACTCGAACAGCGAGTTGCGTCAACACTCCAAGTAGGCATAATTTGGGGCAAGTACTGGCTGATCGCGTTGTAACCCGTGTAGGGAAGCTTACCAAAACAAGTAATGTGGTGCGACTCAATTCCGAGCTTGGAATATTGCCGTAATAGTGTGCTCCGATATGTATCGGTGGAACGCTGCAGCCAGAGCACCACAGCAAGATTCGGTTAATTTCGGCAGAGCTCCAAAGCCTGGGCCTCTAGAAAGTCGTGACAAGCGATGCACGGTGCCTGCAATGTACAAGTACTAAGATTGAATTTCTACAGATTGTTCAGTTCACTTGGCCGAGTCCCGACTGGTGTCGGACTACGAGGGAGACTCGGTGTGGACCGCTCCATTGTCATAACCGGTGGCGGTGCTAGCAAATGCCGCTGAAATGAGCACCCGAACAAGCGCCGCCGAGTTCTGGCGAATGATGCGCAACTCGACATCTATCTCCGTATGAAATTGCCGAGTCGAGGCGTAATAGTGATGGGAAGTCTAGGTGCATTAGCAGTGCACTGCCCTCGCATGTGGTATATCGGGGGATATGATCGTCGTGCAGGTCCCGATGCCTATCACGCTGACCCGCACATCCTATACTACATAACAATTACCAAACAAGGAAGTGTTAATCTCCGATATCAAGGTTTCTAGAGGCATTTAGCGAGCCTGCGAATCTGCTTGGAACATGGGCTTAGATGCCAGGGATGTACTACGACATCGAGAAGGCTTTCAGATTCTACATCACAATCTATACCTGTACATCTTGAACGGCGGCCTCCCACCCCCGGGCCCATCCTGATTCAAACCCCTCAGTTGAAAAACGCTCTATTGCTAGAGTGCGGGCACGTTGCCTCATGGAGAGTGCTTCTCTGTTAGGGAGCGATAGAGCTTGATGAAACGCTTCAGCAAATGATACCGGGTCGGTTGCATGGTAGCCTATGTGCGAACGCTCATGAATTAACCAGTCTCAACAGGAGTTGGTGACTTACCAGTTGACTCGTCATCATAGGGGACCACGATGTCATTCAAAGGACCACCCGATGCATGCACAACAGGTATAAGCCCGGCAGCCTAAAGTTCCGAGCTGTTAGCACAACACCAAGGCTATTCATCGGATGTACTCGCCATGAACTCTACCACATTGATGCCAAAGTGCTCGTCCACCATCGTATTGGTCCCTATAGACGCCCGAGCCAACCAACTGAGCACTACGCCATACGAAGCATTAACAACAAATTCGACTGATCCCTGGAAACAGAATTAGCGACTCAGTCGGATTATCGGAAGTGAGGTGATCAAACCTCAAGTTTAAGTTGTGTGACAAGACTTTGCAATGTGACAACCCGCTCTGCATCTGAGGCGTTTCTGCTACTTCCCAATAGAACGAGTCGAACCCCTTGTGTCCTATAATCCGGGTGAAGTTCAAACAACTGCGCAAGAGAGTATATCTGTTTGGCCTGGTCCTTTTCTGGCCTACCATACAGTTAGATCCAATAGAAAGAACAAGCATTCTAGAAACACCTAAATTGAGCGAGACTCATGATTATCTTCTCACGATGCTCTAATGGAAAAGCGCTCATTGCTTTTGTGTCGCATGGTGGGTAAACAACTGTCGAGACTCTCTTCACATTTCCTAAAACAAATTAGGAGGAATCAAAACATCTCCCAAAACACACACCTGGCAAAGAGCCTACAGAGTCAAGAAGATAGTCCACATGGTTTTTGGTCCAAGACGAGTTGACCATAATTGTCTGGGCCCGGCGCAGGCTCATAGAATAAGCTACTGCGAATAAATTATAATAGCTACCAATAAGCTGGAGGTCAACGATACACCCCAAGCAATCAAGAGGGGAAACATACATTAGCTTAGCATAAGTGCGCAAGGTGCTGCTCGCGACTCCGCTAGCGTTGTTGTATTGAGACGCACGCGACTTGACTCGCGCGAGCATGTCCGTGGAAATAGTTGGGTAATGCACGTATGCCGCTAATGTATCACAGATTGAGTAGGACACACAAACTCAAAACTTAGAAGGACTCACACACCGGTGTGCGACCCCGAGATAGCCAGTGTACTATGTGGAACGTAAAAGCATAGCCCATCGTATCTTTCCAGACAAATGAAGTAAGTCGACTTTTGGAGCTAGAATTCCCTGTTTAGGTAACTCTTGCCTATAAAAACATCCGGCATTGTGCCACACATAGCCTCGTACACTAGACCCATTGACCCCAAACTTTGGCCGAGCAAAGTAAACCGTGGCCAAGTGGAGTCTTCGACCAGTCGTCGCTTGTGCAGAAACACAAACTCTAACGATGTGGGGTCTAGAGTAATATCAAAACGCCCCTAATATCACACAGCTCGAGCCAAATGATAAGCGCACATAGATGCCATCGAGCTTACTTTTACTTTGGAAATAATTTCCTCTTTTGTTGCGTCGGTGTCCCCGGTGTAAACGACACTGAACACGTGGCTATTCGTGCGCTGTAGATAGGCAATAGCGGTCCATAGCACTCGTTCACCACCGCCACCGGAGTTACTATTACCAGAGTATTGAGTTATTGCCTCTTACGGATGCGCAGCGAGAGAGCAAAGTACCAGTAAGGGTGGAAAAATCCAACTACTAGGGATCCTTTCGGTCGATGAGAGACCAGTTTCCGTTTCGCCTCCGTTCCAGCAGCATATACAGCTTTAGCATGGTATCGAAGAACCAAGAACGAGAAGAGTGCAACTAGAGCAAGAGTCCAAACCAGCAACAGCATAATCAACGCCAAATGGTGGTAGTCGAGAACGGCGCTTGACAAGGAGCCACATGTGGGAATTTCATATCAATTTCACAGAACGATTCAAAAGCATCAAACACCAAACAAGAATACAAGAAGCTTACAAAAAAATACATTCTTGCGAGCCACAAATTTATCGACAGGATTACCAGTCATTCGTCTTCTTTCAAATCAAAAAGATGTCCAAGACCGGCTCAGAGCTTACATAACAACACACCGTTCATCCGATTCGAGCCTGCGCGTGACTTCACTTGGGTCCATACCGTGCTCGCCTCGACCACCCAGCTGCACAACAAGCACACCAGCGTTTCTGGGATCAATACTAGCATTAAGCTGATACCTAAACCGGAACACACATCTTGAGTCAAAATATTCAGCAGAAGGTTGGCGTATACGACTTACTTGACCATAAGTTCTTCAATAGCTGGCTTAAGTTTGGCGACGTTTCCCTGGGAGTGCAGACCTTTTCCGACAATGATGCGAATCTGGGTGTCGCCGCGGCGTTGCGCAGCCAGAATCGCAGACTCGGTCTTGACAATCGCTTCTTTTACGTATTGACCTTTCCCGAAGATAATCAACCCAATGGCAAAAAAAAATAAAAATACGCAGTGTACGACTTACCATGTAAGTCAACCTCGTCGGGGGCAGAATCTATGTTAACCTCTATATTACAGCACGGCAGTTGTGAATAGGCTCGTTCAGTGTCTTTAGGGTACGTACGTTGGAAAATCCAGTCGCTAGCCTCTTGATTCAACCGTTCCATCTCAGCTTTGTGGCGCTTTCCTTCGTTAGATAAATTCTTCGCTTCGGCACCCTCACGTCGACCATACGCTGCACGAGATTCGTCAAATGCCTTTGCCATAGCGTCTCCCTCCTCACGAGCTCGTGCACGAAGTTGCTGGTAGTGCAATTCTGCCTGAGCCGGCACATCCTGCAATAAAAATAAACGGCTGAGACTAAACTAAAGCGCCATCTAGGAGCTGGGGCTTACATCTTCTACACGAATTGGATCGAGTTTGCCAGGCTTTTGTTGCTCAGGCTGAGGATAACTATACTGCTGCTGAGGACGCTGCGGTTTAGGAGGGCGCTGTTGAGGCTGTGGTTGGGGTTGATATGTTACAGGAGGTCTGTGCCAGGTGGGTGGCTGTTGTGGTGGCTGCTGTTGTCCTTCATCTTGCTTTCCCGAACTGCCCAAGATTGCTTGAAAGATATCAAGCAAGCTGCTAAAGAAACCCATGCTGGTGGTTGCAAGCTGAAGGCTTTCTCCGTCACCCAAGGGCACGTGTGTTACAGTACAAGTGGCAAAGCATTTAGAGTGGTGGCGGTGGCGGTCTGAAAAGATAATCGGCACGTTGTTCTCGTTAGGCCGATCATCTGATTTGAAGGCGGTTCCGTGTTGTAAACGCCGATAAAATATCCAATTGTCGTTACAACCACCAAAAGCTCAGCACTTGTTTATTTATCCATGCTTTAGATCTGCCCACAAACTCTCTACACGAAGATGCAACCATGTCCCTACCAGGTACCTCTTATTCTCGCTATTTTTAATCCAAAAGGGAAGTGTTTTATTAGTCTCACTCAACCCCCTGGATTCATTGAGCGAGTGGGGGTTTCCTTCTTGAAATAATGACGAGCAACTCAATGTACAAGTGAGGATTCGCACCAATGCAAGCATACATCCTTATATCTATACTAATGTTAGCTCTACAATCCCTCAAGCTTACAAGCAAATCAAAACTAGCGATCGAAGACCAACAGGAGAACCCATAGCAAGAAAAGAGCAACTGGGGGGGAAGCTCAAATTGACAGCAACGGTAAGCGGTGGTGTTTGGAAATAGCATTACATGTGGGAATTGCTTTTCATTTAGAAAGAAAGTTCAAAAACAGTATGGAAACACAGCGAGAACATGAGAACACTCCAAACAACCCATCCTTGTAAGCCAAAAATTCGGTGGTAACATCATCAGTCGTCCTCCCAGTTTGTTCAAATCAAAAAAGTGCCTGTTCAGTTTACATGATAACGCATTGTTCGTCCGTCTCCAGCCTACGTGTGACTTCATTGGGGTCCATGCCACGCTCGCCTCGGCCGCCAAGCTGAACAACAAGCACGCCAGCATTTTCAGGATCAATGTGGGCATTGAGCTGATACCTGAACCACAACGCACACATCAAGTCAGTAAGTTTGTCATAGAACAGTGGCACTGATGCTCACTTGACCATAAGCTCCTCGATAGCTGGCTTGAGCTTCGCAGCGTGTCCTTGGGAGTGAAGACCTTTTCCAACAATTATACGGATTTGACTGTCACCGCGGCTTTGCGCAGCTTGAACCGCAGCCTCAGTCTTAGCAATCGCTTCCTTCACGTATAAACCTACGCAACACAGGTAAATTCAAGACCAAGACACGCAGCGTACAGCATACCATGCAAATCAAGTTCATCGGAGGCAGAATCCATGTTGACCTCTAGGTAGTATAGAGATGGTGAATAGAACTATTTCGTATTTTTCAATCACGTACGTTGAAAAATCCAGTCGCTAGCCTCCTGGTTCAACCGTTCCATCTCAGTTTTGTGGCGCTTTCCTTCGTTGGACAAGTTCTTCGCCCCAGCGCCGTCGCCTCGTTCGTAGGCCGTATGGGACGCGTCAAATGCCTTTGCCATAGCGTCTCCCTCCTCGCGAGCTCGTGTACGAAGCTGCTGATAGTGCGGGTTTGCCTGGGCTTGTGCGTTCTGCAAGAGAAGAATGGGTTGAGACCAGAACGAAAGCGCTGGCTAGGAGCTTCAACTTACATCGTCTATACGAGCATGGTAAGGTTTGTTAGGCTTGTGCTGGCCAGGATGTTGTTGCTGTTGAGGAGGATAAGGGTGCTGCTGCTGAGGATGTTGCTGCTGAGGGTGATGCGGCTTGTGGGGTTGCTGTTGCCACTGAGGTTGTTCAGGTTGAGGCTGATGCGCTGATCCGGGAGGTTTTTGCCACGCAGATGGCTGTTGGTGCTGTTGTTGTTGGTGCTGCTGTTGCCCCTCGTCCTGCTTTCCTGAACCGCATAAAATTGTTTGCAAGGCCTGAAGCAGGCTCTCAAGTAGGCCCATGGTGGTGGTCAGAGACTGAAGGTTTGTTCAGCTGCCACGTGCGTTCGTGATGAGGGCAAGAAGGTGGCAAGAAGTTGCGGGGGTTGCACGATACGCCTGGAAGATATTAAATTGGCACATTGTTCGCGTTGGTAGAGTTATTTGAATTTGGCAATCGGTGCCTCAAACGGTGTCATCCGACGTACACAGCCCTGACGTCACAGCCACCGGGACTCGGTAGCTGTTTATCCGCGGGCTCTGATCTCGTCTCCACACAACGACGGAACCATGCCCTCGAAAAGTGCCTCTGTTCTCGCTGTGTTAACACTGGCCATAGGATTTTTCTACCAGTATTACCTAGCGCCTTTGATTGAATCAGTAGGATTTTTTCGAAATGTTGAACCACTCAATACCGAGCAATGCGAAGGAGTAGAAGGTAAGCATTCGCGCTGGTGCAGGTATAAAATATTCTATCCTTGCTAAAACTAGCACCATAGGCCTGCAAGCTTGTGAAAGTGAGTCAAGTATTGGGGTTGTACACTAACAACTAATTTCTTTAATCCAGAACTGGTCATCCATCCATCGGGCTTGGTCTATCTCGCTTGCGCTTCGTCTCCATACTCCCGTACAGTTTGGATGCCTACTCTAGACCACCTCAACGCTACTGCACTGCACAATCTCCCCTCCAAAGACTACTTGGCGACTTACGAGCCTCGCTCTCGCAAGGTTACGAGGCTCACTGTATTGGGCCTAGCAGATCCGCGCGGGTTGAACGTTCATGGCATGGACGTAGTTCCTGACGAGCACGACCCTTCCTTGCTTTGGATGTACCTGGTAAACCATCGACCGCCCCTGGATTCGATGATCGATGCCGCTGAAATCGGTGCAGACTCTGTGGTTGAGATTTTCAAGACTCAATTGAATTCAAATTCGGTTGAATGGGTGAAGACTACGAGCGATGCTAAAGTTATTGTTACGCCAAATGACATTGTTGGTGGCTCGAACGGAAAAGAGTTCTGGTTTACAAACGACCATGGGGCAAAGATTGGAATAGTGCGCATACATTTTGCTCCCTTATTCCATTGATTGATCTCCCTCGGCGTTTACCAGTCAAGAAAGTTGCATATGTACCTCCATGTCAAATCGACATCAGTCGGGTACTGCCAGGTGGATATGGGCTGCAAAGTCGCCGCAGACAAGCTATATTCCAGCAATGGAATCGTTAGGGTATGTTCTAAAGCTTATTTCACGTCCGAAACGCAGCTACATTTATTATTATAGGACAAATCTGGAAAAATCTGGGTTGGTAGCAGTGCCGGGGGTTTTATTACAATACATGGACACCGTGCGGATAATACGCTTGTCCCTCTGGAAGTAGTCAAAATAGGTGAATACTCTTTCCAAAACCGGGCCCCTTTGGTACTAAAAACGGTTGTGTAGGGCGTGCAATCGACAACCTGGCGCTAGCCTCTGACGGATCCATCATTGCTGCTGCCTTCCCTCGAGCAGCGCATTTCACTGGGGAAGCGGTGAAAGATGTAAATCTCCCTTCCCCAGTTTCGGCAGTCAGAATCTCCGAAGATGTTGGCAAAGGATACAAAGTTGAAAGGGTATGTTGAGATAATAGGTCATCAACACTTATTGCTGAAACAGTATGAAGATATACGAGTCCGACGGGACATTGCTGGGATCGGCTGCTACCACAGCATCAATTTATGAAGATAAACTGTACCTTCATGGTATGTAACATCACAAACTATTTCGATACTTGTGCTGAATTGCTGGCTCACCTCCTAAGGTCTCATGGCGCATCGAATGCTTATCTGCAAAATTCCAACCGGCGTCGCCAAACAAGGATAAAAGTCGTTTGAACCACATCGACAACGCCATGTCTACGTGGACTGTATTTTTTGTACTTATAAATTGGTATTGATGGATTTTGAGCCGATATGATCGACATATGCTGGATATATGCGTCTGTATTGGCTCGCTTACGGCTGCGGCTCCCTCGACATCGATGTCATTCCGTCATGCGTAATAGCAGAAGGATCAAGCCGAGCCTCGAAGAGAATCAGCCGTCGCCTAACCATCTGACACCCGTGTGACCTCACTGTCGCTTTATATGGCTACCATAGGTAGATTTCCAGCTTATAAGGTAAGTATCACTACGCCCTTACATCATACATGCGATGACTTGTGACCAGTCTCAAATACAGTTAGGCGACATCTATATAGAAGGGATAAACGTGAGGCGGAAGCTATGACATACGGGACACGCTAGCGTTTAGCCGGCCCTCCCGAGCCAGAATATAAATGAAGGGATATGTTGATGTGTTTCTGCCTAACCCCTTTCTAATTCCCGCCCATCTGTGAACAACCATGCCACAAACAACGTGGGTGTATGCAGGTGGCTTACTCGCTGTACTGGCCACACTCTTCCAACTATTCTTCAAGGGCGAAACCATAGAGTACAAACCCTCTCCATTGAACTACGATAAATGTGCGAATATTCCTGGTGAGTCGACAGCGACTCCAAAAGGATAATCTAGTGACTTATTGAACCCACGGTAGAGCTCAAAGCATGCGAAAGTAAATATTTACGACACGATTAAGTTCAAATATTTCTGACAAGTGTGGATCTAAATAGAAATCAACATACTCCCATCGGGGCTCATGTATCTAGCATGCGCCGGTACCCTCGAGTCCCGAACTACGTGGATGCCAACCCTAGATGCGCTCAACGCAACTGCTGTCCGTTCCCAAACTCTCTACGACTACGTGGCTACCTATGATATCACCACTGGCAAAATCGCAAAACTTGATAAGAAAGGTTTTGCGGAGCCACGCGGCTTGAATGTACATGGCATGGACGTCGTCGCGGACGAAAAAGATCCCAACAAGCTCTGGATCTACTTGGTCAACCACAGGCCACCCGTTGGTCTCGCCGACGCACTGACATCTGGCGCGAACTCAGTTATTGAGGTATTCAAGACGACCATAGGTGCAACTCGTATGGAATGGGTTCGAACGATTGAAGACCCTAAAGTAATTGTGACACCAAACGATGTTGTCGGGGGCACCAACGGAGAGGAGTTTTGGTTCACCAATGACAACGGCGCCAAGACTGGCTTTGTAAGTGTTTTGCCTAAAACGCAACAGGTCCCCAATACTAAACTTTGAGATAGCTGCGAACATTAGCTGCAAAGCTGTCCCTCAAGGACACATTCGTTGGGTACTGTCATGTTAAGGAGGGGTGCAAAGTTGCCTCTGTGTTACTTCAAGCTAGCAACGGGATTGTCCGGGTAAGCTACTTTCTTGTGTACCGGTATATGCTGTATTTATTGAACATTGTTGCAGTCATCTGACGGCTATATACTTGTCGGCAACTACCGCTTCGGAAAGTTAACCGTGCACAAGCAGCGACAAGATAAGACCTTAGAACTAGTCGAAGAGATTGATACTGGTAAGAGCTTGTGTATTGGCATGTGTAAACTAAACCAACATTTTGCAGGGCTTCCTCTCGATAATTTGGCATTGTCGGCCGACGGGTCTATCATCGCTGCCGCATTCCCGAATCCTCACCTGATACTCCCGGCCGCTAAAAACGTCAGTATGACAGTACCAAGCGCGGTCTTGCGCGTGTCCAAGGCCGAGAATGGTCAATACGCAGCAGAAAAAGTACGCTTTTTTATATCAGCTCTAATCAAAGGTACTAATCTCATCCAATTGCATAAGATTTACGAGGACGAAGGGCAGCTGGGATCCTTTGCCACAACTGCGGCGATGTACAAAGATACACTCTTCATTCATGGTAAGTCGTTGGCCGTGGGCCAGGTCCAGGTGCCTTAACTAAAGCGAACATGGCTTATCTCTTGCTATTCGACAGGTCTGATGGCCCATCGAATGCTGGCCTGCAGAATCCCCCTGCCAAGATAGCAACGAATAGGGGCAAAAGTCTAGACGGTGGTATCGTGTTGTTCGTGGCGCCAGTCCAAAGTAGAAAATCACCTTGTATCACGTGATTGTTTTGCTAAATCTGAACAACTTCCATGACACCCACATTATACACGCGCCTGATAAGCCTTCGGCCCTTCGGTAGGGCTGAAAGATAAGGAGCCCTGGCTAACGGAATTTATCGACCAGATCTTCGCCTCGCGTTTTCCGAAGCCTGGCGCTTGCTGAGTTGGGGAAAGAAGGCCGAAGTGTGCCGCTTATCGTGCAGGAAGTGGACCCCGCTGTCGAAGATACGAACCACAGCAAGTTTATAAGGCTCATGCTCTCCATCCGACCTCTTCCGAAGACTCTGCCAGGATGTCTGAAAGCGCTAGCACCGTTCTTCCCCAAGGTGCCGGCTATGGCGTTGTCGTTGGTGAGTGCTCTCACAACTACAAATAATCCGCGTCTGAATTGCTATGCAGGGATTGGCCTCTTCTTCTCGGCATTCATGCTCTCTTTGACATGGATCCAAGCACGATATACTGGCTTCTCACCAAGTAACTCAGAAGAATTCAGCAGTGCGAGCCGCAGCGTCAAGCCTGGGTTGATTGCATCTGGGATTGTCTCCGCTTGGTGAGTCATTCGAACTTCTTAGTAGATGGCTTGTCTGATTTTAGCTCTTTGAAGGACTTGGGCTGCCACTCTTGTAAGAGACTGAGGATAGTTTATCAGCTCCACTTACTGACTATGTTTCAGCTGCAATCTAGTGCAGTTGCATACAAGTACGGCATTTCTGGTCCTTGGTGGTACGGAGCGGGTACGTTCGCTAGTCCCTAAGTTTGAAGCCCTTCTAACTAGCCACACCACCTAGGCGCAACCATTCAAGTTCTTCTGTTTGCAATGCTTGCCGCCAAACTTAAACTCAACAGCCCCAACGCCCATACTTTCCTCGAGATCATCGGTGCTCGCTGGGGAACTGCCGCCCATCTTATCTTCTTGTTTTTCGGGCTTGCAACCAACATGTACGCTATAACTCCTTAGCCTGAAGTCGTCAGTTAACTGACCCTCGAATCGATAGCATCGTCTCTTCTATGCTCATCTTGGGCGGGTCTGCAACCGTCACCGATCTTACAGGAATGAACACCATTGCTGCGTGCTTCCTCATTCCCATTGGTGTTGCCATCTACGTCGTTGCTGGTGGCATGCGTGCTACCCTTCTGTGCGATTACACGCACACTGCGGTCCTCTTTGCTATCATTCTCACATTCATCTTCACCGCCTACGCGACGTCTCCCAAGATTGGCAGCCCTGCGCGAATGCACGAGCTGCTTGCGCAGGCTGCAGCTGAGCGCCCAGTTGCCGGAAATGCTCACGGCAGCTATTTAACGATGCGTTCAAAGAACGGGTTAATTTTCGGCGTGATCAACATCATTGGTGAGTGGTGGCTATAGGTATACTGGGGATAGATTTCTAAAATGTACGTGACAGGGAACTTTGCGACTGTGTTTAACGATCAAGCATACTGGCAACGTGCTATCGCGAGCAAGCCCCAGTCCTGTGTCAAAGCATACCTGCTCGGTGGTCTTGTAAGTTCTCGCTCATTTTTTAAAACCAAACCGCCCTGACACGCATACAGGCCTGGTTCTCAATCCCGTTCACGTTTGCGACCACTCTTGGACTTTCCGCAGTCGCACTCTATCACGATCCGGATATGCGCAGTCTTTCTCCGGCCGACGTGAGCGCCGGTCTTCCCGCCCCGTCCGCTGCTGCTGCGCTACTTGGCACCTCAGGAGCTGCTGCGATGCTAATTCTCCTTGTAAGTTACAGTCTAAGATCAATCATGATAGTGTTTGACCTTTTGATTTAGTTCTTGGCCGTTACATCTGCTACCTCCGCCGAGCTTATTGCTGTCTCTTCGCTCTTGACATACGATGTCTACAAGCGATACATCAATCCCCGTGCTACTGAGGCGCAAATCATGCGTGTATCCCATATGATGGTTGCGTTCTTCGCGGTTTGCATGGGGCTGTTCGGCCTCATCTTCTATTATATCGGAGTGTAAGCTAAATTAAAGATCATCGTGGGAGGCTTCAACTTATAGTCTCGGGTGTTTCTAGGAGCATGGGTTGGCTTTACACTTTCATGTAAGTCCTTTTCTTTAAAGACATGGGCCAAGTAATTTACCACTGCGTAGGGGAACGCTTCTTGGATCTGCTGTCGTACCAATTGCCCTCTGCATCACTTGGCAGAAGGCGTCGAGGATTGGTTGCATGGTCGGTGCGATCAGCGGATTGCTCGCAGGTATCATCGCTTGGGTGAGTAATTCGAGGTCAATATTTTTGTGCAGATCGTTTACGTTGCATATATGCAGCTTGTGACCACGAGCTCCCTGAACAACAAGGTGATTGATGTCACGGTACGTAGACCTGTGTTGAGTAGCCTACAGTCCGGTTAACACTATGTCTATCATTCCAGACCAGCGGAGGCGACTATGAGATGCTTGCTGGAAATCTTGCGGCAATCGGCGTTGGTGGCATTGTTTCTACTGTGTGGTCATACATAGTAAGTGACTACTAACCACACTTGGCTCATACTCACCACTCACGTTAAACCAGAGCCCTGACAAGGACTTCTCGTTCGATGTTACTCGCGCTATTAACACCCCACACACTCATGGAGCTCCTACTACCGGCTCTGGCACCCAAACTCCAACCGAGGACGAAAAGAAACACTCTGACACGGCCTCTGTCGTCCCCGTTGAAGACGACCCGAACCACGACAAAGGTGTCACACCAGATGCAGATCTCGACCCCGTCGCGCTCATGGGTGCATTCCGGTTCGCGGCCTGGAGTAGCATCGCTTTGTTGATCATTATGATTATCGTCATCCCCTTCCCGCTGTTCTTCTCGCAGGTTGTGTTTGGAACCAAAGGATTGACGACATGGGTTGCGGTTGGTATCATCTGGACGTTCTTGGCGGCGTTTGCGGTTGTGCTTTATCCACTTTGGGAGAGTCGGGAAGCACTGACATTGGTGTGCAAGGGAGTTATCAAGGTATGCAACGACCAAGAATAACTAGTTGGCTGTACTGATATCTTTCTATCTCACAGGATGTCTTCCATCCCGGTAGTGGCAAGTACGTGGAGCGTGAGGAGGCTCGGGAAGGCCCTGCTTGAGTTGTGTTGATATGCTTATTGATTTGGGGTTTTGTGTCTTCTTGTCATAATGCGACTTCGCATGGATATGTTCTGTAACCTGAAACGTCAACTAAAACCAGTTTTTTGAATTTACCTTCTGAAATGATATTTCTTATGTTTATGGCCATAAGTCCAACCCAATAAGCCAATAGAAATAGTTCAATTACGGGTTTGAGGGATTGTTTACATAGAGCCTCCGTACAGGCTCATAGGCCAATATGCTTTGGGATCATGAGGTGCGTCCTCGGCACGTACGGGGTTCCATTTCTTGAAAGGAGGAGTGGGAGGAAGGTTTGACGAAGAGAATGATTTGCTGGAGCTGCTGAGCTTCGCGATAGCCTCCGTTAGGTCGACAGGAGCGGGCGGCGCGGTCTCGACGGGCACAGAGCTCTTCTCCTTGTCGTCCGAAGGTGCTTTAATACTGTAGATAACAGTCAAATGAGATCATATGTATTGACGAACGACAATGGCGATGATACACACGCTTGAGCAGCTGGCGCGCCTAGGAGAACTTGAGAAAGGTGGGATTGGGTAACCACCGAGAGCTGGGGGTACTGTCTGCGAGCATCACGCTTGTAGTATGGGTTTTGGGCAGGGTCGGATGCTAGGAGTTGTTCAATGGATGATAACCGATACTAGTTTGGATTATCAGACGCACCTTTGGTTGCGGGAGTTGAGTATTCCTCGGGCCTAGAGGCTGGTTGGGGCCACCTATGTACAGCAGTAAGAGGTATACCGGAAGAAATCTCGGGATTCACAACGACAGCATCACCTGCAATCGGTAAGTTCTCACATCTATTAAAGCAAAAATCCAAACGTACGGAATTTCTTCCAAAATCCTAATTGAATGTTAAGCGCGTTTTAATATAACGTTAGTACTGGTACATACCTTTGGGAGCAAGGTGATATTTTGTGTGGTCTGCGAACTCTTTCGCTGCTCTTCTGGATGCCTGCATGGTGGTTGAGAGACGATCAGGTGCGGCTGTGCTATTTTAGATAAGTTGGGCGTTTGTCAGAGATAAGCACTTGCTCTTGACGATCACCACACACGGAATACATCATGTCCGACGATGTGAGCTTCGTATGCCAGCAATGTAAGCAGGTAAATCGCGACAACAAGCGTACACAATTGTGTCTGACAATATATTTATTAACTTAGCCACTCCAACTCGATCCGTCGTTGACAGAGTTGA
>JAYRCO010000169.1:0-43220 GCA_037042815.1 Ceratobasidium papillatum | reverse complement strand
CGTACGAGGCTATTTGGTGGTTTCGTCGAGGAATGGGGAGCACAATATTTGCTATGCCTAGGTAAGAGGCGAATTGGAGTTCTTGTCGCAGAGCCTGTAGACTTGTTAGATAATGATAGTGTACTAGGAAAAATCGCACTTACTATTTCAGAGTCATATCGTACACCTTCGTCTACTGAATCCAGTTCTAACCAGTCTGAAGCGAAGCCAATGACATACTCCGACTGATCTGCAAGTTGGTTGGTCAATAACGAAAACAATATGTGTGCAATCAGATAATAATCTCACCGTTCCGCACAACATTAAGCTCCTCGCGTTTAAATCCGCCACCAGCTCTCCACAGCTCAGCTTCCATCAAACTTTCAGCATCCTTTGGCCCAGAAACAACCTTTAAATTTCCGGATTCGGTATTTTGAACTTTAACCCGCGGTGAAGGCGATGTATCATAATCAACCGAGGTCGTGTCCGACTGGCTGCTGAGGCACATTTTTTGCCAACGGTCTTTCCATTTGTCGTTGGTTATGTACAATGCAACACTGTCGTAGCTCGCAGCTAGGGCATCGTCGATATGAGATTTGAGATCGTCGGATGAAACACGTTCGTCTATCTCGGGTTTGGTAGCTTGAGCTGGGGTGGGGATCGTCACGAAGCGAGAGTAGGTCGAGCGGCTCATCGCATACAGTTGGGAGGCGTAATGCTGACAGGAGGAGATTAGTCTCGGAAACACAGAACCGAGGAGGTATTGACACTCACAGAAGGGGATCAAGGTCTAGCTCGTGAAATACAGGTTACGGGTAGTGGCTGCAAGGATAATTGAAGCCTTCCCCTAATTTAGTGCTCGGGTAGGAGAGATCGGCCCCAGAAAGAAAAATGCAATAGAAAAATGCCCCGCGAGTTCAATAAGCTCTAGATAGTTCAGAAAAAAATCTCGAACCCAGAGACCAGAACGAAAGACAGGTTCTGCAGTTTAGCTTATCGAGGACAAGAAAAGTAGACAGTCAGATTGTATGTCACGTGCTACGTTATTGCCCTTGAACGCTTCCTTCAATTTGCACCGCGACTCCACACCCACCCACCACCCACTTGCCCTCGAACTCATTTACGTCTAACCTCATCTCACGCGTCGAGCGTGTACAAGCCGAGCTTGAGATCCAAGGTACATATATATTCACTGCATCCAACCTTGTACTGAGCCGTTTGGTGGCGATCCCAGCATGGCTTTTGACGGTGAGGACTACTCTGACGTCGACTCGCTGTTTGGCGACGACGTCAGCGAAAATGAGACGCAAGAGGTGCAGCCTCCGCGTGCGGTAATCTCGTTTCCACGAGCTGCACCCAGCGCACTACAAAACGTGGGGACCATTGCACATTCTTCGGTCCCTAGCTCATCTGAACATTTACCTGGATCTCTATCCAGCGCTAGCATTCCGCTCACGAGGAGCAGCGTTCAGCCATCTTCTAAACGCAACGCCCCGCCTCTTCCCGACCAACCAAACAAGAAGAGACGCGTCGAGTCAGACGACTCGGCGAAAACCCGAGCCGCCAAGGAACTTGCCGGTGAGCCTATCGATTTGCGACGTGCTGTTTTGCAAAAACGCACGCTGACCATCGGCTCAGGTGCACTTGGAGCTCCTGCGGGCCGCGTGGCCAGAGCGGAAGCGTTGCAGACAGTTCGAGACTTATTGGCGCCGAGAACCAAACCTCAAAATCGACCTCGCGCTTCGAGAACTAGCGACAAGGTACCTCCAAATGCATCTGCTACTTCTGGGGCAGGGACTGCGACGGATCCAGTTGTAGTAGCAGACGACAATTCTTGCCCGATAGAGGCAGAGTCCAGCAAAAATGCCGCCCAATCGTTAGCATCACGTCGTATTACTCGCTCTCAAGAGGCGCATACCCTACTCGAAGCTCTTCCGAGTGATCCCAAAGACATTCTCTCCCAAACTCTCCGTACTATCCTCAAAACACCTACCACCATCACACACAGTCGAAACACCATCCCAAGAGACATAGCCACCTACCTTGCCAATGGCCGATATACGGGCACACCCTTTTTACGTTTACTACGACACCTTGCAGGGCCAAGCAGGTTGGACGACCCCCAGTATGGACTGGAGCAGCTGAAGAAACTGGTCGAGGGGATGCGCATGACAGAGGGAGCGTCTAAACCGGCTATACCGAGTCAGTCGTCGGCGTCAGCTTCGTCTACACCGATGCCGGCCACACCCAACACACCCAGTGCGACTTCGTTTCCGGTCTCGGAAAATTCGGCCGTGGCACATTCACCAGAACTTCCATACAGCCCGAATCTCTTCACCTTCCCAGACTTTGGCTTCGATTCTTCTATCGGTATTCCCATCGATACAAACAAGCAGCCTGTTCCAGACATCGTGATCGATCCACAACTGCTTTCTATTTCACAAGATCCAGCCTACCCCCAGGCCGCACCAAACGACATCCAAAACCTTGATTTTAATCTCGAGGAACTGCTTGGCGCTTTACCCCCACCTCCTCTCCCAGATCCCTCAACAAACCCCACGGAGGCGACAGATATGATCAACTTTACATGGGACGACCTACCGCCCATCCCACTCGACTTTGACAGCTGGTGTTCTCAACCTGTTGTCCCAACACCTCAGCCCTCCGTACCATTTCATCGACCGTTTACCCACGCAGCACAAATTACCCGGCGGGTACCTAAACAGTCCAACCTTCCTCCTGGCGGTATACGTATTCCACCCAGAAGTGAGGCGCTCGCTCTGCTTGAGCGCGCGCGTGCACGCAAGGCCGAGATCGAGGCCAAGCTCAAAAGCGCGAGGCGGCAGGCTTGGGGGTGTACGGTCGAGTTGGCCGTGGAACGAAATCTTCTGAACAAGCTGCGAGGGGAGAGCTGAGGTTGACGCGTTTGAGCTTTTTAGATTCTTATTATCGGACTGGTCCCTTTAACTTATACTCAAGTTTGTTATATGTATACTAGTGTTATTACATTCAGCGTTCAGCTATTTACTTGACAATCACCTTGACATCGGCACCTTGAGCAAGGATGCGAGAGTAAGGACAGACCTTATCCGAAGACGCGTCAGATTCAGCAGGCCACTCAGAGTCGCAAGTGCTACACACCGTATGGGCCTCGTGAACAAGAGCAGCATCTGCTCCGTATGATGTGATTTCAGCATTGATGCCGAATCCTCCAGATGCCTCGCCTGCGCGATGTCAGTTGATGTTCAAGGTGGTAAGAGGCGTGCCCACCGATGGAGACAGCAGCTTTGATCTTGACGTCGTCCGAGAGCTTGACGTTCTTGTTTTTGGCAACAAGCTGGAGAGCACCGAGGAAGCAGGCTACATAATATCCAAAGCCATCAAACGACGCATCCACTTGTGTAGATCAGACTTACACGAATATCCCAGAGCGAAAAGCTGCTCTGGGTTCTGTCCATTACCGGACCCACCCATCTCTTTGGGGGACGCAAGGCTAACGCTCATGGAGCCATTGTCGAGTTCAGTCTCTCCATTTCGACCTGCGCCAGAAGCGGTAGCCTGTTCAAATGCACATCAACGGAGGTTTAGATGGGACGTGTGAATGCAGAGTTACATGAGCTGTGTACTAATAATAAGGTCAAGTGAGTCAAAGGTTCAATGTTAGGAGTCATGTTTGTTCACGTACGGCGGTTTTAGAAAGTGTGAGCACAGTTCGACGCTGCGTGAACGCGACAGTGCGGGGTACGGCGGTAAGACTGCGCGCAGCCGAGGTGCGAAGAGCGGCAGACAACATTTTCTAAAGAGTAATGGTTCTATTTTAGGTTCTAAGAGGCTCTAGGCTGTGTTGCGCGAACTCCTACTTTGAATGGTGGTTGGAGAGGTCTGAAGAGGATTATCGCTGGTTTACAAAGTGTGAGACTTTATGACGTCGTGCCAATCTTGTGATTAATTGGATTCTTTTGGTCCAAAGCTTGGCACAGCCATCACGCACAATTAATTAACATATAGGTTCCGAGTATACTAGGAAGTTATGTTCACGTCCTAATCGATGTACGTTGAATAAAATTCTACAGCTAGAGCTCGCTCATGTTTCTCGGTAGTGGTATATATTCAGTACGATCCATCTACTTCCCCAAACAAATGTTCTTTACACAAACCCCGCCCTAATTACCATTTCCATTATTATCTTTCCCACCTCCTAATGAGCTGAAGAACTCGTGGTAGGCGTGGTCGATATCAAACAGGAGCTTTAACAACCGAACCTGTTAGCATCGGAAAGAGACAGTTTGCACAAGGCTCGAGCTTACCTGACGTGCTTGATCCTCTGTGATTTCGTCTGACGCTTTCATTGCGTTGAGAGTTATGAGCCTACATGAACTGATCAATCTTTAAACAAAATCACGTTCTAGATTTGCTCACCAACTAACGATCTTCCCTCGGCCCTCCCACCTTGCAGAATCTTTGAACTTGGCATATCCCGTCATAAGCTCCTGTAACCGAGGATGCAACTGATCCTTCGCCCGTAATCGTAGGTTCAACGCATCCATAAACGTGATAAAACTTTGTGTCGTTTCGGCCACCCATTTGGCAGTCTCCGCAGATCCACTCTGTTCAGACGAGTGCTCGATCGTGGCGGGAACTCCTACTTGGACACGGTGTAGCGCTGCTGGGTGGTCCATCTGGTTTTACCGATCAATTAAACTCGAAACAAATAGTTAAAGGAACTTACGTTGTACCTCTTCATGAATTCTTCTACGCTAGGTACGGAATCTCCCACAAGTTTGAGCATCGTTTTATATTGAGACAAGAGTCGTGTGCATGCTGGAGTGTATCTAACAGATGTAAGTGATAGCTTTGCTATACAAATACTATTCCACGCACTCGGCCGCGTTAATGGCATCTCGAACGTAAGCCCTCTCGAGATATTCCAGGGCGACTATTATACCGAATAGAGTAGCCTGTGATTCATACTTTTCTCGTTCGGCATTTGTAGTATAGAGACGTGCCTCAGAGTCTAAGTCTACAGTAGGGAATTGCATCTCATGTGGTAGCGGTGGAGTGCTGTGGGTCTTAAGCGCTGAGAGCTGACTCCAGTACCCCAGCACACCCAAACATACGCAAGATGGATTTAGGTCACACCAACGCTTCACTTGCTCATAGAGTTATGCTTGAAATTCGTCAGACGAAATGCCATGCTCATATTATTGAATGTATAGCTTGCCCCATTATTTAATTTAGCCTGGATATTTTGCTCACAACGTTCATGTCTGTCGTCGAACACAACTGTAACTAAGGGGGTCTACGAAAAAAAATGTTCGACCCGAAGTTGCAAAATGTTTGATGGAGGGGGGACCCCTCCTTCCTAGTTTAGTGCTGTGGAGCAGTCACTCATGGAAGCTTGCGATAGCCAACGTATAATACAAACTGTCAAGCTTATTTCGTGTGGATGTACTAATGGTATAGTACAAAAATGCCCTATTCAGTCGATTTTTATGATATACACATGAGCCTGGAGATCTGGGTCGTCTCAATGAATGCAGGCATACTGAGTAAGTATTATATCATCTGACAAGTACATGTATGCGCCGGAAAACAGCCGGGACAGCCAGGTCGAGCGTAGACACCCAAATGAGGTGACTTGCTCTCCTAATCAATCCGTTTATGATGTGTTGCGACATCCAGTGATAGTTAAACTCATTATTTTCAGAACTTAAAAGTTACCTTTCAACTTGAACAAAGTTTAACTATTTAGCTACTTTGTCATTATAGTTTGCCGCCTCGCTCTTTCTCGTTTGTGCGAAATATGCATTGGGGTACGCAAAACGTTATAGTACAATGTGCCAATCAAATCAGGCTCGACGTGAGAACTCTGGCTGAGCTGGCATGGTCTATGTAAATGTATATGAGTACCAGAAGTTCAACGCCAATTAGTTCTTTCCAGACTTACAAAAAAGCTGGCAATTTGAAGCCTCCGAACCAGGTCAGCGTCCGCCTCCTTCTGTGCTCCTCCCTGTCCCGTGTGATCCGGCACTGCGCAATTATTGACTACAAAAAACTTAAGTATTACAGCGATGCGAGACGAGGAAATGGCTTACGGGTAAGCGTAGCAGTCCAACCTCCACTCAGAGAAGAATTATGGACAAAATGGGGTTCGACGTGCGCTCGTTGAGTCCAGGTCATAAAACGCTCAACCCAAGGCACGTTGCTATCAACAGTTTCTCCATTTTGAAGAAGAGTGTACGATTTAAGAACCCCATTAGAGGTATTGACTTTGAGGACGCCGTTGCCATTGCTATGGGACATTATGATGTGAGCTTTGAAGAAAAATGTGCAGCTGAACAAGTTGATTAACTGAACCTGGTGCTGCCCTCTTAAACACGCCTTGCTCATCGCTGAAACTATGTGCAATAGCTCATATAAGGATATATTTCAAGTGCGGTGAACGGTGTCAAGGCTTCCAGCCAGTAGTATAAGGGGATCCAGTAGCCAAGCTCTTCGAGATAATTTTACTGAAGAGTCAGTGTTGTACGCCACCTAGATCACGGACCCTGCTCCGTTTGAACCATTGCGCTCCTAGGATGGAAACTGGAAAGCAATTGAATGAAGAGTATTTAGGGTTTCCATGAAAGGCAGGGTTGGGTGTCGCATGTAGGTATGAACGAGCGAAGAGCAGTGAAAAGGAATCATATCCGGATCTTGCTATAGCTTAATATATCAAGTCATCGTGGCGTGAAATGTCGGCAAGCAATTGGTTGAGAGTCCAATGTGGTTTATTTGTTAGGTCTTTGAGGAGAAGCCGAAATTGACCCAACGCAACGCAAGCAAGAGACGCGGCGGCAGCCCAAATTGGGTGGATCCGTGTACTCGGAGAAGCCAAACTAGAGCGATACGATATCTTCTCAAAGTAGTAAAATGCTGCCAAACATATTAAGAGCTCATAGCTTTATCGCCGATCTAGATACATTCTAGTAGAAAGCCTAGATCATTGCCGGAAGGACTGTAGGGGGTTTGTGGAAGTAAGCGCTGAGGATTACGTAGCCGATGATCCAGGTAAATAGTCACATGCACAACATTCAAACAGCCACAACACTCCTTTCACACACCCATAATCTCTCGCACTGGACTTCGAAAAATAGCGAAAGCACTACAAGTAAAATATACCGCCTAGCCGCACAGTGGCATCCAAATATTCCAAAAAAGAGCTTTGTTGAACCTAGTTATTCGCGATGAGCGCCGAGATACCCTCATACGTGGCTATTCCGCCCAACGCCACTATGTTGCGTGCTAGGACGTCCGATCCACCGAAACCAACTCTCTCTGAATCCCCTATCCAAAAATATGCGTCGCCGCTGTCTATTGGAACAACACTTGAAGCTATGCAGCAGAAGTCTTCAGCTCAAGGAATGACATCCCCAACGTCTGGATTCCCTCAGTCTCCTACTCGCTCTAGCAGCTTTAGCATACCAAGTATGCTACTATCCGCGACGACTCAATCTTTGCCGCCCGCCCCTTCGGCGTCTCCAAGAGAGACATCCGCCGGTAGTGCCAAACTACTATCTAATCGTGACTCTTTGTCTATCCAAATAACTACAGCAAATTTTCGCCGATTTGTCTCTCGAAGCGGACCCGTGTTCTGGTTCCAAGATAGAGTAGAGGAGATATTTCTTTGGAAATGCGGTTGGCAATATACTGTAGCGTGGGCATCTGCATATGCGTTTTTGTGTGAGTTGACTTCGTGAAGAGGACGTAAAGCAATGAATGACCTAACCATATCAATAGGTTTTTACCCTCGAGTTTTACTCATTTCACCCCAGCTTGTGCTCCTGTCTATTCTGTTACTCAACTACCCCGCCCTCTCAAGAGCCCCTTCTTCGCCTAATACAAAACCGAGTCATAGTCCCACCCGACCCCCACCCCAAATGCAAGCCCCAGAAGGGAGTGCAGAATGGTATTCCAATCTGCAGGCAATTCAGAATCTTATGGGAGCGGTGTCCGATGGGCACGAGTTTGCCGTGCAGCTGGTTCCTCACCTTACTTGGTCAACTTCTTCGACTCGACCTATCTTTCTTATGACTCTCCTGACAATACCCCTAATCCTCTTGCCAATTCCTACACATCACATCTTTCTGGCGGCAGGGCTCGGTCCACTATTTTTCACTCATCCTATTGTGCTCAAAGTGCTACCAAATGTCATCGCCCAAACGACCCCGGCCATACGCGTAGTCATTGAGCGCCTTCTAGATGATCTCAGGATGGAAGAACGTCATGTCGAGGCACGAGGTGGGCTCAAGCTTGAGCTGCGCTTCCCTGGGTTTCGGACAATGCACATTCCTGTCACCCTCAAATCTGCCTTTGGACTGAAGACTTCGGCGAATCCGGCGTCTGGCCAGTACACCATACCAGAACCAGAGGAAGAACGGATGCTTGAAGTCGAGTTATTCGAGAACGAGCGATGGGCTCCTGGAGTTGGGTGGAAATCTGCTCATCTTCGAGCGGGGGAACGGCGCGGGTTCACAAGGGGGCGAGACGGATGGAGTGCTGGAGATGGGGATTTTCGTGGTCTAGATAATGGCAACGTGAGGTCCGTTGATCCCGACGCATGTTTGTCTCGTGTCAATCAAACACTAATACAATTGTCTTGCGCCGCCTATTATCCAGCAGTAATCTCACGTTTGACCTAAGTCCAGGCTGGAGCTTTGTGGAGACCGAAGATTGGCGGGTTGATTGGGTTGGATCGTGGATAGCATGCGGAGCGGACAGCGGTATGCCCAAAGTTGTATGCACATTTTGATGATACTGACATTTAATCGCGAGTTGGGTGGGTATATACTAATGATTCATGGCTCAATTCTCGACCATCACCACCGAGCGAGCTTGTACAACCTACAGCAGGAGCAATAGCCAATCCCACGGGCCCAGGAGTTACGAGAAGGCGGCGGTGGAGAAGACGGATCTATCAGGTGTAAAGGCCTATCTCACACGCCGTTTGGCCTATACATTGCAGATGCATCTCTAATACCTTAAATGATTTACCTTTGATTGGACCGATGTAAAGCTGAGCAAGTAATCCCCTCGGAATTTAGCTCGATCTGCTTCGATCAGCCACCGAAAGACGAGGTAAAGTATTGCAACTCCGTCTTGTTCACACATATACCTGCCATGTCATTGGGTATGACGAAGAGCGGGGGCGTGCCAAAAGTTTTAGCATACAAACATCTTCCTGGGAGCAATACATATTTGGGCACGCTCATCCATATCCCATGCCCCCTTCACCCTAAACTTTGCTGTATACGACTGTCCTTATGGAGAAACAAGGCCGAGCTCTGGCTGGCACGATGCGCGACCAGGCGAAATGCGCGATAAGCGCGTGGCACGTGCATGTATCCTATTCCACACGAATGGCGCTGCATGTTTTCATTTACGGCTAATTGAATCAATATCAACATCAAAATGAGCCGTTATTCCTGTCCTGGCCAAGTCCATCTAACAAAAGAAACTCATTCATGTTTAGATCAAAGACCTACTCGAGTATATCATCATCGAAGACGGCAACCTTTGGTGTTCCTCGATTATCTATGACACTATAGGCGAACAAATCAATCAAGCATTCCACTCCTCCGAGCGAAACCAAAATCGCTCACCCTCGGTACATGCCAGTACTGTTCAAGGGCATTGCAACTGTTCGAGGTAAATTTGACTTGAGACCCTCGCGAATGGCTTTATGAAACTTACCGTTGCCCTTGTTATCCAAGGCAATTACGCCGCCCATCCCGCCAACTTGTTTCAAATCGGCTATGACTCCATCAGCAGCATCTTTTAGACTTTGACCTTGGTATTGCATGCGTCTTGCCAAGCTAACCGCTGTTGCCTCACGGATAAAGTACTGGTACAAGCGCTCGTTAGACTCGGTAACTCGAAGAGCAAAACGGTCTACTTACATCACCATCTCCTGTCCCGGAGACTCCCACAGCACGCTCAATGTGGGTCTTCTTCCCAACCATTCGAAGCAATCTAGCCCAGAGCCCACGCTTGGGCGCTGACCATGACTCGGCCCAAAATCCTGAACCCATACTCGGTGTATCGCCCACACGACCAACTAGTTTGTTCGTTTTCCCCCCTGTGCTAGTGCAACATGCGATATGGCCATTGACGTCCAAAGCTACAGCGCCAACTGTACCAGTTGGTAGTTGATCCAAAGGAGGATATGGCGAACCACCACCAGAACCAGGAACCCCTGGGGGAAACGGGGTTTCAGGAAGACCAAGACCACGTCTGTGTTCTCTCCAACGGTGTTCCGTCCAGAAGTAAGATGGATGAACGAGTTCTTGTCCAACCTTTACCGCCAGTTCTTCAGCAGCTTCGCCAGATAAAAAAGCATGAGGCGCGAGATCTGGTTCGAGATAAAGTGCTCGAGCCATTTGTGACGGGTTCTTGGCGTGGGTGAGCAGTGTGAGGGAGAACCCTTTACGAGAGGCTGGGATAGAGGGATGGGACGGGGGTGGGTGGGACAGCATCAATGATGATTCGAGCTCATTCTTGTTTGAAACCATTAGTACACCGTCTAATCGCTATATATACTTTGCTTACCTTGCCAGCAACATTGAACACCGCGCCGTGTGCCGAATTGAACAACAGACAGTCTTAAACACAACGAAATTGCTAAGGCAGGCTAAAGTAGCTTAGAGTTAAAGTCACGTACTTTCCATCGAGGTAACCGCTGCTACGACAGCATCCATCGCCTGTCCCCCAGATTGTAGCACATCGTTCCCAACAACAAGAGCCTTCCTAAGAGCCTCCCGATAGAGCTCTATTTGAGCAGGCGACGAGCTGTGGTTTCATCTTCAGAATTCAGGGTGCTTTTTTCCAGAAATTTTGTTGCAGTCGCATACTTCTTTCTCAGTAGCAATCCAGCACCTGCCAGCGATCCCGTTGAGTGATTTAGTGTCGAATGAAGCTGAAATTAGAGACAAACCTCCATGGATCACAAGTACAGGCCCAGTTTTTTCCTTGCGGTGCGGCACAAGTGAAGAAATGCTCGTCTTCTCTGCTAGGTCGAGGTTAGACGAATCCTTCCCCCAGTGCATGGTGGTCGCTAATTGGAAGTTGTTTACCATTATTACGTAATGGATTGATCTGGAGCCAATTTGAAATCGAAATCTTCATCTGGCAAGTGCCTCGTCCAGACATCAACCTCCTCGACCATAACAATCTCAGTATGGGTAAAGGAGACATTGCAGAGGCCCAAGTAAAGGGGGAGTTTGCCATTAAGCCGGAGGCGAAGCAGCCTCAGCTCGATACTTCTCAGGTGAGCCTGGTACATTCGTCACATTCCTATATGAGTGTGCTCAGCTCGTTCTATGTAAACAGTGGCCGTTGCTGTTGAAGAACTATGACAAACTACTTGTGCGCAGCGCACATTTTACTCCTATTCCTCAAGGCTCTAGCCCCCTCAAGCGAGATCTACAATCGTATATCAAGTACGTACAATCCTACCATTCGAATAATAACGAGCTTATACTCGCTGTAGGTCTGGAGTCATCAACTTAGACAAGCCGTCAAACCCGTCATCACACGAGGTTGTAGCCTGGATTCGAAGGATACTACGAGTAGAAAAGACTGGTCACAGCGGAACTCTCGATCCCAAGGTTACTGGCTGCCTGATTGTCTGCATTGACAGAGCAACTCGGCTCGTCAAAAGTCAGCAGGGTGCAGGTACGTTCAAATACCCGTTTCTTTATCTATGGATCCTAAAACTTAAATGTACCACCGATAGGCAAGGAGTACGTATGCGTCCTTCGACTCCACGCCGTTCTCGACTCGGAAAAAGCCCTTCCTCGTGCACTCGAAACTCTCACGGGCGCTCTCTTCCAACGACCGCCTCTCATTTCTGCTGTCAAGCGCCAACTCCGAATTCGTACTATCCATGAGAGCAAACTTCTTGAGTTTGACAACCAGAGGAATTTGGCTGTATTCTGGGTTAGCTGCGAGGCCGGAACATATATTCGCACACTATGTGTGCATCTTGGGCTCTTGCTGGGTGTTGGTGGGCATATGCAAGAACTTCGACGAGTAAGGAGTGGAGCTATGGGCGAGAGCGATGACATTGTTACTATGCACGACGTTTTGGACGCTCAGTGGACATATGACAATACTCGAGATGGTACGTGAGCCTATACTAGAGAAATTCTTGGCTAATGGATAAACTCGACGTATTCAGAGTCTTACCTCCGCAGGGTCATCCGACCGCTAGAATGCTTAATGGTTGGTTACAAGCGGATTGTCGTAAAGGATAGCGCCGTCAACGCTGTTTGTTATGGTGCCAAACTAATGATTCCCGGTCTCCTTCGATACGGTAATAACTTTTCTTTTCATATACTCCCTTTACCTGTACTCAACGCGCTACTTCTTATCCAGAAACCAACATCGAGGTTCATGAGGAAGTTGTTCTTATGACTACTAAAGGAGAGGCCATTGCTCTCGCCGTTGCACAAATGTCAACTGCAGACCTCGCTTCATGCGATCACGGAGTCGTAGCCAAGGTCAAGCGATGCATTATGGAGCGCGATACTTATCCGCGACGATGGGGATTGGGTCCTAAGGCGCTCGAGAAGAAGAAGATGGTCAAGGATGGAAAGCTTGACAAGCATGGCCGTTCGATTGAGGGCGTTACCCCGACTGGGTGGAACAAAGATTATGTGGACTACTCCGTGCCTGTGGATGATCCCATTCCCGTACGTATATTTGACACGTCCTAGCCGGCGGTTGCTGACGACATTGTGCCGCAGACGCAGCAACCACCTGCTCTCCCAGCTGTGCCTCCTGCGACAATTGAAGAAGTGGTGGAGGAAAAGACTAAGGAGAAGAAGAGGAAACGCAAGTCTGAGGTCACCGAGGCAGATGTTACCATGGAGGAGACACCTGCTGCTGATGTTGAGGAAGAAGATGAGGAAGCGAGGAAGCAGCGTAAGAAGGAGAAGAAGGAGAAGAAAAAGAGGGATAAGGAGGTGGCGTTATCGGAGGAACAGCCTGCTGTAGGTCATAATTTCTTGATGATATCGGCGAGAAGGACTAACAAAGTGGTATTCAGGTACCAGAGCGAAAAAAGGCAAAGAAGGCAAAGGAAGAGGTCGTTGAATCTGATTAAAAGGAACTTTAGGTTAAGCTGTGTATGCATATCCGCAAAAGGCGCTCGGATGCCGTGTATTATATCTTTACAATTCTTCACATCAACAAGATGGTTCTGTCATGCTGTTGGAGCCTCTAAAGACCAGAAGGATGTGCAGTACAGGCACGTGGAACAATTGCGGCCGTTTGACATCAACATCTACGAACATGCCCTCCGCTGAGATAGCAGACCCAAGATCGTGATGTTGCAATATGCAATTTCACAGTTCAAGAGCCAGGTGAAAAGATTTGTGTTGTGAATTCGCAAGACCCAATACGTAGTGCATTTAGTTATTGAGGCTAGCGCCTGCCTATATGCAACCTCTTAATTTTGCGACAGGCTTTAGAAAGGTAGCAATGAAATGCAAAGCGAGGATCGTGCTGGTATAAGATGTTGTTTAAGACTCAAAAGGGAGAACGATGGTGCATTTCTCGACACTGGACACTTTGATCCACTTTGCATGGGCTTGATTGATACGACGACAAGTGTATGTAATTTAATTCGTCCTTATGACATCGTAAAATGCGTAACCCGGCTCATCTTCTTATAGATAGTATCGGTCTCCTATGTTACCCATCCCAGGCGCAATCGACCAAACACGTCGTCCCTGAGAGCCATCTTCGTTTTGGAACCAACTCTCCTGGAGCCCATCATCAATAGCTCCGCACACAAACCGAATACGAGGGAAGATCTTCCTGATGACGGACATGCCGCCACTGGGAACGCCAAGATAGGTTACGAACACGAGCTGGTCTTCTGGCACGCCATGATCGAGTAAAACCCGTATTGCCATCAATGCTGAGGCTCCAGTACCAACCTATTGGAAAGAAACGTGTCAACGGGATGGTGTATGAGTGGCCAAGTCGACTGACCTGAGCGTCGAGGATGAAAACCCATGCATTTTCGCTCCTCTCCCTCTGTTGAACAACGGCTGGTAACATGTTGTGCAACAGCATCGGCTCTCCATTTGAGGGGTTTGACTGAATCAGCAACGATCCAATAGCAATATCCCTCAATACCCTTTGAAGACCCATTTCTAGCATTCCGCCTGCCCGAATGATCCTACAAACGAGATAACATCAGAATAGTGGGCGCATGTCGTCGTAACGGAGATTGCACGTACGTAACGGCGCATATATTTCTTTCTGGGTCTTCTATTGCAGAGTCTTTTCCATCAGCAACGGCTCCGGTGGGAGTGGTTACAGTTATGCTTTTGAACGGCAAGACTTCCATAGCCTTCTCGCAGATCAAAGTTGCCAGTCGGTTGGCATAGAAGATGAAGTCCTCTCTTGACGTGTCCTTATTTCGTAAAATAGTATAAATCCCCTAACATGGTCGCGTGTGTAAGAGATTGTGCATAGTTGTTTAATCATAATACGCACTCGAAGTTGTGGAGTTTGAGGTAACACCACCACGTTCGAGGGTGATGGTTTTGACATCAGTGGCGAGTTGGTAATGTGAACTAGGGAGTCAGAACGAGCCATCTTGTCCCGGAACTGATTGGAGCGCTCGGACAGCTTCTTGCGGATATGGGTCGTAATAAGATCAATTGCCACATCATTCTTGCTTCCGGGAACAATCTGAACATAGACTCAGATAAGGCTTCAAACCTGACCACTGAACTCACAATGTCCGCGAATCTATTACCGAATTCAGTGCCGGATGTAACGGAAATCACTGCGCTTACCTTGCTGTTGGTGCCACGAAATGATCATAGGCTGGTTTCACAAAGCGCAGGTATCTTCAGATAGCTCTCCGTTAGCCTATTACGATTATTTTGTTGTTGCGACACTGACTGCTGAAGAATTCCGTCAACGCTGCGACCACGTTCCGCGACATCTCTTTTGATACGGCGAGCCAGCATCAGATCTGAATCACATTGCACAAAAATCTCAAAAAGTTGAAAGCAGGCTTAGCATACACCCAGACATTTTAGACACGGAACAACATACCTTCACATCATAGAGATCCCGAAGTATTGGGTCTTGAAGTGCCATGATTCCTTCCACTGCGATTCAAGAAATTGAGAAGAAATGTTAGAGTTGGAGTACCTCAATGCACATACCAATGACGATATTGGCACCATAAAGATACCTCTTATGCTTCTTTCGCTGATGCTCGGTAAATGAATAAATTGGGACATTCGCTTGGCGGCAGGACTTTAAATCGCGCAAACACTGTTTAAAATAAAAGGCTGTTGATAAGCAGCTTTCACGAGATAAAGATATCAATTAGCATATACCTGCGCAAACAGTGGCATATCTATTGCATCCGGGTCTTGAGACCAGCAAATACGTCATGACTATCAACCAGAGTAGATATTTCTTAAAACTTACGATCGAAATCCTATATCGATAATAAGCATTTAGCTTGTGAATAACTACTCATAGCTGTACTCACGTATTCGTTAGCAAACGCAAGTACCAACTCCTCCTCGGTATGTTCCTTGTAGAATGAGTCCTGAGACATAATGATAACAGAGGGGATTGCTAGGCAACACGTTTGCTGCTTGTTTTTGGAATCAACAGTACGCGAACTCACAATCCAACGATCGAACAATTTCCTGTGCGACATGTGTCTGCCAATCGAAGTCTACTCATCAAAACCCAGCTATTATTAAGATAGACAAATACCTTTCCACTTGCGGACCCGCCTATTTCAGCCAGTGAGTAAGAAACAAATCTCAACTCAAATCAATCAAAGCATACCGGCTATTCCAATTACAAACGCATCTGTTAGAGGGTTCCCATCCTGCCCGTACCTAGCCCAACGAAATCAATGTAACGGTCCGCTTGATATTTTTTCGCGCGTACCACGGAGGCCTCCCATGAGAAACCAATAGTTTGCTACTCCTTTCCGTTCCAGGAGGATCAAGCCCAACATTCGCTAAAAAGGGAGTATGGCTGTTTTGTGCCCGAAGTAATGTTGACCTACGGTGTGCCTAGAATAGCGTATTATTTTTCTGTTCTTGCGGCCAAAAATACACGCAAACCATGAGAAAATCTTGTCGTGGATGTGAGTTGGGCGTGCCAACAAAACAGCCTGCTCTGGACACGGCAGTGCCCTGAATGAGACAACGGCTCATCACGTGTTGGTCTCGATCACCGCACTGAGGCGGCGTCTAGAGGCACCAGTCATCTTGTGAAACGGAAGCACTCATTCAAAATGAATAGGAAATGCCGTGCCGGAATGCTCTAGATCGGAAAGACAACAGGCTAAAAATGAAATAAACATAACACACACGCGTTCAACAGCCGAACGCCTACCTAGACGCACCTCGATTCGTTGGGCGCTTAGGCTCCATTTCAGTCTTCAAGGCGGCTCATCAGTTGAGAGCCCAAATCAGACCAGTTGCCGATTATAGTTGATCATATGACTACTTACGCACGATGATAATCATCAGCCAAATCAAACCGACGAACGGAGACAGAGCTGAGGGAGATTTAGTGCCGGGTATATGCGCCAGTGTTAGCCAGTACTTCGGTCAAACTCATTGACTGCGCAGGTAGTTTACGAGATTCGAAGAGTTTTGCCAAGAGACAGCTTCATCTATTGGTCCAATGGCAGATGAATCGATCTAAAAATAAACCGTTATGTGTGGACTGTCTTCCATACAACTGGCTTGACAGCTCTCATGTGGATGGCTATCATTCGCAACAGAACGTTCGCTTTGCGCCATGCCGAGCCGCTTCATGGTATAGACAGCTGATCATGGCCCTCCGCAGTTCTGCCTTGCCCTGCATCTCGTTGCTCCGAACGTGTGCTCGGCTCGCCATTCGAGACCAAGAAAGCCGGCACGGCGGTCAAACGCGTGAGACTTTGACCCTTGAAAAACACGCAGCCCTGTTTGCTTGCAGTACTGAGTGAAGGCCAAATTAAACATCACTTGATGAGTGTTGTGTTGTTATATGTTTGTGCGCCAGTCAGCGGATCACTGAACAGCGGCCGCCACCATTGCCCTAGGCTACGGCAAACTTGAATGATAAAAAGGACTAATAATAGCACGTGTCAAACGAGAAGCATTGTAACTGCGCTTTGAGAATACGGCCGGCACCTCATACGTGTAACTTTAGATGCATATCCTCGACAACTACATGTGAATGAAGAACCACTAGCCAGCTTCGTTCAATGCGCCGCTTGTACGACATCTGATGAATTTTGGGATAAATATAGCACAAGGTCTCGAGAAAGCTGAATCATCTAGGCGCTGAAGAACTTACGAACATGGCTCTCCATAAGGACCCAACTTGGGCGCGTACGAGGTTGTTAGGCATCGAGGTTCGCGCCATTGGAAAGCAGTCACGATGTCATTGTCCATGCGCTGAGATAGACGGATCTTGACGCTGGATAATTAAGATGGTAATGATGGGGGTTTACGAGTTTTGGAAGACTCGACAGTTCATTCGGTTGCGCATAACCCCACATCATCCCCGCACTGTCAATCGAGAGTTCTTCCCCCTGTACCCCAAGGTACGCGTGCTACACCAGAATTAGGTCGGATTGACTGTATGCTCATATACCGTGGCGATCATGCCTAAACGCGGGCCGCGCATATAGTAGTGTGCATGTCGTGGGATCAGATCGCCGCGCAAGTTCCGCGACTCATGACCGCAAGACCGCACCTACCGTCAATTTTTTCCACGTTTGTATTGGGGGTATCGGTCCTAGTCGGCCAACTGTCCGATACCCAGCGGCGAGGGACTCAAAACGTGGACTAAGCCAAGTTAAACAGGTAGATTGCCGAGCCCCTATGCCGCCGGGGAGGTATACAGCCTCATTCATGACTATTGTAGCACTGCGGTTGAGGTCATTGCCACCCAGCTGACCTCGCTTAGCCAAAACAAAACAGTGGATCCTGCAAGCAAAAAACGACCGCTCAGGCAAGCAACGTAAAATTTCCTGGAGCATTACACATATTGCGCCATTGATGTGCGTCTTCGTCATCTAAAGCGGCATGCTAGAGATGTGGGGTGTGCTCCAATCGCACCACTAGAGACCCGAAGATGGCAATTATGTTGTGAGAACCACAGAACTTCCTGCAGCGACATGCGGAGAATTAGACATGGATCCAGAAGTTGTCAACACTAGACAGGTAGGGGCAGTTGAATTGTGAAACTTTGAAAGGGACGGCGAGCAATGTGACCAGAACAGACATGCTGGGTCGAGGTCAGGTGCGAGACCTCAACGTAAAGGGCACCCACAAGCACAAATACTGAAGTTAGACTCGGACCCTGAGGTACCCCACACACGTTTGCCTGACTTGTATAAATCACCCAGGTCAGCTGCTCACAAAGGCCGTTCACATTTCCGCCTTTTTTTCAACCACCACCACTCGAACGAAAAAACGCAAATCAAAGTACTTGATTCTCGAATGCAGCAAACTGTGACACCCTTCAGTCGCACGTACCCCGCAGAGCTCTACGCGAGCATCTGCTCTATAGTGAGTGGCTCGTCGCTGCCAACCAAGTCAGCCACTGAACTTTCATGGTCAGATCTATGACCTCTCCTTGCCACCAGCGATACCTTCGCTCGATCCCCTCATCCAAAAGGAAGACTCTAGGTCGCCGGTTATACTTCCTTCATCGTATCCCGCCTCCTACTGGAGCGAGCCGACTGCCCGCCACACGCTCGCCAGCCTATGCCTAGTCAGCAAGGCATGGCAAGAGGCAGCCAAGCCTTACATTTGGAGACGTGTCGAGGTGCGCACTCTTTTTTCAAGTGGTTTACTTGCGCTGATCATTTGGTCCTTTCTTTATTTTCGTATCTAGATTCGATTGCCTCGCAGTTGGCTATGCGTCCTCGAAGAGATTGGAGGCGGAGACGCTGAAGACGAGAACTCGCAAAACAATGAACTCGTATCTCGAACAGTCAAGCAAGCGGCCGAGGCAGCAGCCAAAGCAGGAGGTGCTTGTGCGATACAAATTCACGAGTCGATCATGGCTAAGCTCGAAGGAGTCATGGAAGAACGGGACGCTGGGACCGCACCAAACTTCGGAATCCCGATCGAGCTATTGTCACCGCCAGCATCTCGTGAACCGAGTCCGGGTCGACTTCGTGCGAAAAGCCCTGGTCGGTGGCGCTTTCTGAGGACTGTGAGCGATTTAGCCGAGCGTGCGGCCGGCGGCGCATATGGTACGTGTTTTATTCGTAAACTATTGTTCATCTGACCAAAATTTCCCTCAGTTCCTACACCTGACGATCCGCGGCCAGGGCGCCACGTTTACCATTTGGATTTCAACCATTTCCGAACTATTGGGATGCGTCGTTCAGTTGGGGAGGGTGTCAACAGCCGCTTTGTCACTGGTGATCGAGTTTTGAGCATTCTTCGGGTGCGTGTTGTGGCGATTTTAATACAGAAACCCATTTACTAAATCAGGTCATATAGGAAATGCCTAACCTAGTTACTTTTGGCGCAACCGAGTACATGGATGGCGCGCTCACCACTAGCGTACTGACGGAGCTCCTCCTCCGTGGCAGGCGAATTCCGCCGTTGCGCAGCCGGGGCCGTGTTTCAGCGGGTGTTCCTAGTTCCGACGCCGACGATGATCACGAGCGCCGTTCAGAATGCAAGCCTCTCGAAGCGATCGACCTGTGCGGCTGTGTGAGCGCGGTCTTTGTTCGAGCGCTCGCTGAATTTGTCGCCCAAAACTTGCTCCGGGAGGACGGTACGAGTCCCGATGAAGAGGATGTGCGTGGTCGAGTCGGCCGACACGGACCACGTGACGAGGAGGATGAAACCCCGGTCGCCACTTTGTTCGGCCTACGCCGGCTTGGGATGCGTGGTGTGACTTCAGTCCCGCCGAATATCCTGACTCCGTTTGTCCTCGCTTGTCCTCGCCTTACCCATCTGGATCTCTCGGGCACTCGCGCCGGGCCGGAGCTTCTCGACGCTCTGGCCGAAAGTCCCAGCGTGAAGCTAGTCTCGCTGAACCTAGCCCGATGCGCTCGTCTAACTGGTCAACCAATTGTCGATTTCCTTTGCTACGGTCGCTCAGCCCGTGTGTTGACCGAGCTCTGCCTATATGGCGACGCCACGTTACCTTCCCCCTTCAGCGACTCTGAGCTTCAGACGCTCATAACCGAAGCTCCGTGCTTCTTGTCTGGTACTCTCCAATACCTCGACTTATCCAGTGCGCCTATTACTCGTGCACACTTTGATCAATTTGCACCCCAACCGGCTCTTCGCTCTCTTGGTCTCTCACACATTTCGAGCCTTCCACTTGAAGATATTGCGTCTTTCTTGCTCACCAAGGCGCCCAACACCGAGATTCTCACCCTGATCGGAACGTCACCTGAGCTTGCGCGTGGTGGCAAGATCTCACTCGCCCTACACAAACACATAATCCGCCCGCTTTGCACGCCTCCTTTCCGGATTTGCGGACTAACCGGCTCGAATGCCGCAACGGCGGCCGAGATCCCGACACGTTTGCGCGTAATTGAACTCTCCATTGCCGCCTTGAACGGGCTCGGCGTGGGAGCTGGGGCATGGCGGGTCGTCAGAAGCAAAGGCGGTCGAGGATTTTACGTCGATTCGAGCGCGGGATGGGCTGCATCTCCTGGAGACGGAGATGCAGCTAATATGCGACGTGACCTGCACGAGGGGCACCCATTTCGAAAAGAGATTGAGCGCCTGGCGATGGCCAACGGAAATGTCAGCAGCGGGGTAGGCTGGCATGCACGCAAAATGGAGGTGTTGTATGGTACGGGTATGACGGGCCGTGAAGATGGACTGTACGGGGCAGTTTCGTTTGCTTACCAAGGGTAATGGAGCTAAAGCTCGTCTGTTTTAGCTGGGTTTCATTGGGCTCATCGGTTGAAAATATCTTGGGTTATGTGTTGAATCGGAGTCTGATGCGTCTATCTACTGCCTTCCATATTCGTTTACTGTTGCATTGTATAAAAGTTCAATCAATCGCTTTCACTTTTAATATCCATGTGGTCATTTTAAGCTTAGAAGCGAATAAGGTCTTCTATCCGTCAGTGAAAAATGATTGGTCTAGACAAGACAAAGAGTTTGAAACCTAGAAGGGTGCAGGAAACCAGCACGTAGAATAACTGACCAAATAGTAGTGTGGTTTCGCAGGCGTTCCAAAAGGGGAGTACTGGTCCGTCAGGCCAGTTTTCAGCTGCTGCAACACCCGCATACACCCTGATATTTTATCACGCACGGTTAGTGTTTTAAGTAATCTCTCCGACACATGCCGCCTTTTTCTCTGGAAGGGCAGCCTTGCAGAAATATAGCTGCTCTTCCTTGGCACTCAGTCCTAATCACTCCATAGATGACAACTCAATTCAAAGAAGCTAATTCTGCGGCACGTAGAGGTGCTTAAGAAAGCGGAAAGCTAAGCAACAGCAGAGCCTGGGCCATCTCCGACTTAATACTGTATTGCTGCATGGGAAGCTGGCGGCTTATCCCGAAGTATTAGGGATGTACAATATATACCCATTTAGGAGTTTTGACGAGCGTTCATCAGAGCGTAGCGTGATTTGTTGCAAGATCCATTGGAAATAACAGATGTTCAGTGATCAAGGCTCATATGATCATGCTTTTGATGCTGATCGGGTTCTGATGTAAGCATGCTTGACCCGAACCTCATCGATGAGCTGCCTGTTAGCGCAGACGAGCGAGAATATGTACGACGACTCTCGAACCATAAGCCAGCTCTCACGACAGCACAATGGCGAGTAAATTCGAGGACGCATTTAATATTATTCATAATACTCTGGTTATCAGCACTGGTTTTCCCGCAAGTAGGCTCGCCGCTGTTCTTGTCCTACTTTTCGTGAGGGATGGGCACGTTCGTGTGCTTCTCACCACTCGATCCAAATCCCTCCGCTCTCATCCTGGGCAAGTTGCACTACCTGGAGGGCGATGTGATCCTGAAGACGGGAGCATGGTCAAAACAGCAGCAAGTGTTCACTTCATTGTAAACTCTGAACGGACCTTGACAGCCATCTCGTATAGTTTCGCGAGGCTCACGAGGAAGTTGGCTTGGCATATGACCACCCCGACATTCATGTGCTCACCACCCTCGCACCGTTTCTCTCCCAATTCCGCCTTCTTGTAACACCAGTCATTGCATGGGCTATGCGACCGTCGTTTTTACAGGGGTTGAAGGCGAATGAAGGCGAGGTCGATGCTATCTGGGATCACCCTCTCGAAGTTGTGTTATCTCCCGGGCTCATTCGCCAACCTGGGATAATTTTTGAGCCGCTTGCTGAAAATGGGACGGAAGGGTGGCCGTATGAGAGTGATGTCTATGTGCGTATATTTTCACCCCAAAGGTTTCTTACTTGGTCTCATTAGTTTTAAAGGAGCCTTATGACCGAGAATGGATGCGAGGCACACATTACCGTATGCATCGATTTCGGTCTGTCGCTGTGCCAGTAAAAGGTTTGACGGCAGACATACTAGTGAGTGTTACTAGCCCTACCCAATTAGTCTACTCTCTTCATCTTTGTGATAGATTCACACAGCGGAAATTGTTTACGACAGACAACCAACATTCGGCACTAAAGCAACCGATCAACTCGACTTCGACACATCTCTGAGATATGTTATTGAAGATTTAGAGGCCGATGCTGCAAAGAGAGCAGCAAAATGATAGCACCACGTAAAAGATCCCACGAGATGCATTTCTGCAGCAAATTTTTTGTAGAATAGACAATACTCTTGATAAATCGTATAGAAAGCACATCGAACAACATTGGACGTGAAACAAAGTGAGAGCAAGATGAATCCAAGCATCCTATGAAAATCAATTCATTACACTGTCGGGTCATCATCTTCTTCCCCTTCCCCGACTCCATCACTGATATCTTCCTCGTCTTCCTCGTCATCTTCTTCGCCCGGCACCCAGTCCTCATCATCTTCCTCCTCTTCTTCACCTTCCTCAACATCGTCACCTTCCTCTTCCTCTTCCTCACTCGCGCTCACGCTAGTATCGCCGGTGCTCCCAAATGAGCTTGTGAAGCTAATTGAGCCCCAGTTAGGTATGGGCGGCAGATTGGGTGTAGTGGTGGTGGTAGTTGCGGTAGTTGCCTGCGCTGGTGTTTGGAAGAATTTGAACCCAGGCGAAGGTGCGCTCTCACTTCCGTTACCTGGCGTAGCAAACGAAAACGGCACCGGGTTACGGGTTGGCTGGGCTGCGGCTGGTGTAGTGCTTCCGAAGAATGATTTGGCTGGGGGGATGAGGGGCGGAAGAGGGGCAGGGCTGACTTCTGCGAGCGTGCGTGAAGCGCTAGGTGAAGGAGTTTTGAGTTTAGCAGATGAGCCATGCATGCGCGATTTCTCATTCTTTCGAGAACTGTGCTCGTAGCCTGCTGTAACTTGAAACTCGTCTTTGCCGAGTGGTGAGAAGGCCGGCAATGCGGCCGGGGCTACTGGGAGCACAAATGAGGGGGTGCTCGATGGGACTGGCTTGGAGAGAGGGACGAATCCCGGCGTGGCGGGCAGCTTTGGTGTGGATGAGGACACTGGTGGAGCAGCGAACAAGGGAGTTTTTGGCGCGAAAGAAATGGAAGATGTTGGTGCGGGCGCTGGTGTACGCGCAGGCGCGGGCGCGGGTGCAGGTTTCGGAGTTGGCGCTGGGAGAAGTTTGGCGAGAGAAGCTGGTTTCGGTTCAACGGGCGCTCCGACTGCAGAGGCATTCAACGGAGTCTCCTTCCGAGCCTGCAGTAACGCATTCTTCAACCGAATTGACGTCCGCTCTGCGTTCAATGCTGCAGCCGAGGCGAGCTTGATTTTTTCGTTCTCTGCTGCGGGCGATGCTAGAGGAACTGTCCCGTTTGTTGACACCTTGCGTTTTGGCGCTTTGAGTTTCAGACGATCAACGCGCGCCGTCAAAGTAGCGATTTCGTCTGATTTTTGAGCAAGAGCAGTATCGATGTTGCGCATCGTTCGGTTGATCGTATCTAGGGATGGTACCCTGTATAACTAGTTAGTAAGTCAAGCAATGGCCATAACCTTAAAAAAGACGCACTTGAACTCGCGTTTTCCTTCTTTCTGCTTTTGCAAGCGGGACTTCTGCATAGCCATGAAATCTTCCAGCTGGCGGGTGCGATCTCGAACGACTTGGATCGACTTGCGTAACTTTGTCTGGGTTTCAAGATGCTCGGGGCTAGATGTCCTTGACTTGAGCAGGCGAGTATACTTGGGATCTTTTTTAGCCTTGATATATCGTGCAATCTCGCTTTTCTTGGCATGAACTAGCCGCAGAGGTTAGCTCTTTATGTACACATCCAGGGTGAACCAACGTACCTTTCTCGGCCCCCGGCTGTAGCTCTGTCATTTGAGAGATAAAGTCCTTGTTTATCCCTTGTATCTGATCGACTTCCTTAGCGACTAAGCCGGTAACTTGCCTCAGCGCTTCCAAATCGCCCATGCCCCATTTAGAAGAACTGAATGTGCTTTGGAGGGTAGGAGCAGAAATATTGGCTTGTGCTTTCTGAGCATGTCGTTCGCGTAGAGCCACCGTGTCTTGGCGGAGCTATCAAAACAAGATTAACATCGACACAAGGCCGTAGTTATAAAAAAAAAACCGACCTTGTCAAACTCGGTCGCCATTTGCTCTAATAGCTTGTTGAACTCGACCTCTACATGGGATAGGGGTGTCTTAGGAGCAGGTGGCGCTGCAGGCGTTGTTGCAGGTGCAGCAAAAGGAGATGCAGCGGGAGGCTTATTTAGGCCGGCAGCGGCTGGGAGCTTAAACCCAGCAAATCCAGATGGCGTGGAAGTGGGAGCAGGTGAACCAGATATTAGTGGAACAGGAGTAGCAGCCTTGGATGCGGGAGCGGAGAATGGTGACGGGGCGCCGGGTTTAGGGGCGGGGGCACCAAAGAGAGAAGCGGGGCTTGATGCAGCAGGAGCAGGAGCGGAGGTGCCAAACGAAAAAGCTGTTCCGGACTTTGTGGCAGGAGCTCCAAAGAATGAGCCGGGCGCAGCAGTGGCTAAAGGTGTAGATGCAGTAGTCGGCAGCGCGGGAGATGCGGTCGACGGTGGAGGTACTGATGGTGAACCTGAGGTGACGGAAGCAGGGCCGGTGCCTTTCATCGCCCCAGAGAAGGAGTCCGGCCATTGCTCTGCCTGAGCCTTTGGCTCATTGGTTTTCGTTTCTACTACAGGAGCCGGTTTTCCAAATCCGAGGAACCCAGTGCTCGCAGGCTTAGGTAGAGCAGCGACTGGGGTTGATGAGGGAGCAAAGGGAGATGAAGAAGGGGCACCAGATGAAGAAGGTGTAGCAAACGGTGAAGGAGCCTTGGGCACCAAAGCTGGAGGATCCACCTTGGCAAACCCTTCCGACTTCGCTGATTCTTCGCGGGTCACAGGTGGACTTGCGAGTGGAGAGCTTTTCAATGGCGCTGAATTGAAAGCACTGCCAAACGGTCTAGCAGGTGGCCTGCCAAGCCCAACTTGCGACGGACCCGCCGGCGCAGCAGGTTTCGAAGTAGAGGCGTCAGATGAAGGCGACTGATCAGAGCTAGGAGATCCGGGAGGGGTAGTACTCCCTGATCGAGGTAGATTTGGCATACCATCCTTCTCGAGTGCCGACTTTTCAGGCTCGGGTTTAGCAGGCAATCCAGAAAAACCAGTGGCCTTCGGGACCGGGATCTTCGATTGTATCTCGCTCGGAGACGACGTACTAGACACCTTGGGCTTAGGAGGCGGAGACGATACAAGTAGCCCAAATGCACTCTTCGGGGGTGCCGTAACTACTTGCGTCGGATTCTCGTCGTTTTGGGGGGATGTTTCGGGTTCCTGGTCGCATCGAATTCAGTAGGAGCAGAAATCATAATATGAGCCCACATACCGGCTGAGATGGAGTGAGCGCCTCCACCTGGGGTTCCTCTTGAACTTTTTCTTCGGCCTCCTTAGTTGTTTGCTTCGGATCCCCCTGCTTGGGCTCTTCCCCAACAGGTTTCTCCTCAGCCCTTTTAGCGTTATCCCCAAACCCAAGGAATCCACTCTTTCCATCTTCAGGCTTCGCAAATCCTCCAAACCCGCTCCCCTGGCTCCCAAAGCCAGCAAATCCAACAGGCTTCGAATCACCCGTCTTGGGAGCAGCAAACGCAGAAAACCCGCCTGACTTGGGTGCATCGTTCGCGGCAGCAGGTGCAGAAGATTCACCAAACTTGGGCGTAGCGCTGCCGCCAAGGATAGACGTCGAGCCGAAGGCCACTCCGCTAGTAGCAGGTTTAGCGGCAGCGCCAAATGCAGAGGGCGCGCCAAATCCGGAAGTCGACCCTCCAAATGCGGTACTTCCGAATGCCGCACCTCCACCAAACGCTGATTTGGGAGCCTCTCCTTCTGGTTTATTCGCATTTACGTTCCCAAACCCAAACCCAGGTGATGGTGTATTTGACTTGACGCCAAATGCGCCAAACCCGGTGCTTGGCTTAGCAGCAGCAAATGCTCCGCCACTCGATGCGCCCCCAAACACTCCACTTCCCGCCACACTCCCAAACGCGCTGGGTTTTCCGAACCCAGCAAACGTGCTAGCAGAGGGAGGAGGCTTGGATGGGGTCTCGGCTGGATCTGGTCCTTCCTCGTCGTCACTGAATTCGAGACCTGGGATAGGCTTCTTCGTTCCTCTCCCTCCTAGATCAAGTGCGTCAACGTCTAGACCACCATCACTATTCGCAGCCGGGGAATCCGGAGGGCTGAAAATGTCATCGTCGTCGGCGGCAGCACTCGGCTTGGAAGCGGTCGGACTACCATCATCATCGTCTTGATTGCCTATTCGTACTGTGCTCTTCGGTGTTGAAGCAGGGGACGGAGGAGCAAACGCCAGCGTGGTGGACCCAAACGCTGGAGTTGTCGATCCAAACGCCGGAGCCGCCGGAGTCGTGCTCCCAAACGCCGAAGGCCCGGTGCCAAATCCAGCAAACCCACCAGCCGACTTGGGAGTCGTGGCACCCGAACTCGCACCAAACGCCGACGATCCGGACCCAAACGCAGAAGTGTTGGTCCCGAATGCTGAACTGCCACTACCAAACGCTGACTTGGGCTCGGTAGAAGCGGACGTAGGAGTCGTCGCTCCGGAGTTCCCGAATCCGCTCGGCTTGCTCCCGAATGCTGAGAACCCACCACCTGTGGCTGGTGTTCCAGCAGGAGTGGTTGTCGGAGGTTTGGCACTTCCAAAGGCTGACGTCTGGCCAAACGCCGGTGTGGTCGATGAACCAAAGGTGATTGTTGGTTTGACAGGCGTACCAAAGCTAGAGGAACCGAACGCAGGAGTGCCGGCCGGAGTAGTCGAACCAAATGCTGGCGTAGTTGAACCAAACGCCGGAGCGCCGAAAGCAGGGGTAGTGGAAGGCTGGGTAAAGGCCGTGCTTGGCTTTGGTGTGGTAGTCGCAGCAAATGCCCCGGAACCAGTCCCGAACCCAGCAAACGCCACGGGTTTGGCTGCAGGCGGCGGGGTCGATGGGCGGGGTGAGGTGGCAGCTTCGGTAACACCGCCCATCCCAGAGTACTTCCCCTCTCGCGCGTTGAGAACATGGTAACTCATGATGAGTCCAGAAGAAGTGTACAAGTGAAGAATAGGTGAGGGAGGCGAAGGAGCAGCGTCATCTCCTGCCTCTTTCGAGTTGTTAATCTCATCTGTGGAAGTGAGATCCAAGTCGAGTCCCATAACCGAAGTTTCGCTTAGCTCTTCGTCCATAGGAAGACTGACACGCGAAGTTTCGTCGACCTCCAGCGTAGCCCAAGGGGTGTCTTTACCCGCCGCCTCACTGGAATTCAAGCATCCGATAATTCCAACATCAGTCGACGGTCCATCAGCAACAAAAACAAGATGTTTCGTAGGTTCCCAGCCTGCCAAGCGAGAATAATGTCGACACGAAAGTCGGCTGCCGACTCCAAACGGAGGGGAGGGGTCTGTGAATTTGATGTACGACGCAGTTTTTGCTTTCGAGTCGAATATGATGTTGAAGACTTCGTACTCGTGGGTGGGGTCGGATGGATCAGAGTCCGGGTTACCATACACAACGTGGAATACGGTATTTTCGAGCCAGAGAACAGAGACTATTGCTTGAGGAGTCGAAAGTGAAGGAGGAGGTGAGATGATTTGTTTACGCTCGCCTTCAGGAGTAAACTGAACTAGTTCGCCTCCTCGTGTTCCAGCGACAATCTGCTTTCCTCGCACCGACCAGGATACTACATAACGATTAAGTTCATAAATTCCAAGATGCAGCTGAATAACTTACAGGAAGTGAATGTTGCATTTTCGTCCATCACGTTTGCAGGACCCCACGAAGTCACCCTGGTTGAAGAAACGACGTTGATAATATCGAGGCACGAGGAGCTGCTTTTCCTGCCACGCAAGAGTGCGACAATTTCAGAGTCTTCGCTAGGATTCGGTTGCATATCAATAACCACCTCCTTTCCAAGGGAGAACGTATAGAGTGGCTTGACCTAGAACATGTTCAGCATTTACTCATATGCAAGAATATCGTACTCACATCATTGGAACCTGCCTTGCAGACATCTTCCGAGTTGAATATTTGCAGATTCCATGTGTCTCCTTCGTGAGTAGCCACAACGACCTTGGTATGCGCCGCAGCAAAAGCAACGAAGAACGGAGCTCCCGAAATTGGAATAGTACGTTTGGGCTCTAGAGGAGTAGGGCCATCTTCGGGGATAATAGACTGGCGTTCTCGAAGGTGATGCAGGGGAGATGCCACAAGTCCTGCAACAACAGTTAAGCTCAAGTTGAATGAATGAGCGATAGCAACTCACCAGTTGGTGTCCCAGCTACAAACCATCCCAACTTATTCGACACTGCGAATAATGAGTTATTTCCTGTCCATTGCGCCGCGTCAAACGCGTCTGACACCCGAACTTTGGCATCGCGGCTGAGGAGTTTGAGTGACAAGAACTAGATTTACAACAATAAACACGGCGAAGCAATACGAAAGATGAACAGCTTACCTCTGAGACATCTACAATATCAGCCTCGACCTCGCTCTTTTGAATTCCGTCCGACATCTTGAGTGCTCGATGCCGACGGTGCCAGACTAGTCGTGGACAAAAGTAAACAGTACCAACGGTCACGTGGCTTGGCGGGAGATATTTGGCATCTCTCGCGTCCCTTCCAATTCATCCAGGGGACAGCATCCCAATTGACTTGTTCTTGGAGATGAAGCCGTGCTTCTTTTCTTACTTATTTTATTCAGCTGATATAACCGTTTTCAACCCTAAAGCATCTGAAGGTAAACTTCGTATATCTCCAAGCGAGAACAAGCTATAAAAACAAATTCGCATCTTGAGCTTCTATAACAGACATCGACCCTCGTCGCTTAGGTGCACGCATGCTACCTTGGCTCGGTCGCCTGGGTATTAAGCGTCGCCACCTCTCTCCTCAATTCCTTTATTACAGTCTACACAACGGTCGCGATGAGAATCAAGCATTCGCTAAGAATCAAATGACTTGCCGCTAAAGCTTCGGGGTTAACGCCACTCTCAATCATCGAGACGCACGTTGCGAGGGTCTCGCGATCCAGCTGCGTATTCAGGAGCTGCGAGATATCAAACAATGCTACTAACAAGGTGAGCGTCATATGATACCCTAGCGCGAATCGACTTGCTGTCTAGGGTCTGTTGAGCGGCAGAAGCTCTCGCAGTTTCTCGTGAACTAGACATGGTGGTGGATGGCTGCAAGGAGTGGCGATCCAACAAGCGCCGAACCTCATACATATAATAGTCCCATGTACGATGAACTATTCTTGCACTTTCATGAAGTAATAGGGGTGGTCGCTGACTGTGTAGCACTTTTTGATTCAAGGTATTGTGTAATGAATGTACAAATGCAATTTAACCAGACTTCCAGTAGGCGATGTCGCCGTCGATCACTAAGGACGCATAAAGTCAGCCAAAAGTAAAGCTACTGCTCAAGATATACATACTTTCGTAAGGCTTCCCCTGTTGGCGAAGCTTTCCAGCCTATAACGATATTTAGCAGTGCACCTAGCTTAAAAACAAACGAGCTTACAGCCTTGACGGAAGATTCACTTCCATACTCTTTCAAATCTTCATAAGTCATAATTTCACCACACACAAACTTGTTCTCAAAGTCCGAGCTAAACTACCATTAGCCCCAGTCCAATCACGCCAGCCACATAAACAACTCACTGAATAACACCAGCCGCCTGAGGGGCCTTCGTCCCCTTCCTAATCGTCCACGCCCTAACCTCATCCGGCCCACAAGTGAAGTATCGAATGAGATCCAAACTCGCGTACCCAGCCTGCGTAATCTTTCCCAAAGAACTCGTCGCACCAGCCTCTTTCTCCGCTTCCTTTTGCTCCTCGTCAGACATCGGCGCCAATCGCTCTTCGAGCGCAACCGAGAATGGGATGAGCGGGTCTCCAGGGTTGTTGGTGTCGATCCAGGCTTTGATCTTAGCGAGCCACTTGTTCTTTTTGCGGACGAAATCTTTCTCAGAGAGATTTACGAGGTAGGTGATTGGTTTTGCGGTGAGGAGGGTTAAAGAGTTTACGATTTCGATCTAGGATGGGTGTCACAGGGTGAGCGAGAGGGTAATGGTAAGGGGACTAACGTCTTTGTTTGTCCAATCTCCCTTTCGTACGTCCTTGTTGTCTTCCGTCAGACATTTATGGATTTTTTCAACAGTAGCCTAGGATGTGATAGTATGCACAAGCCACACGTGAATAATCATCGAAAAATGAACTTACAATCTCTTCCTTCTTGGCCTTATCCGCCAAACTGGTATTGCTCAAACCACGGCCAGTACCCTTCTTTAGGCCCTCAAGATGCTTCTCCACCCACTCGATATCCTTCAACCGCAACTCGGTGGAAATGATCTCCATATCACGGATCGGGTTCACGTCACCCTCGACATGGATAACCTCTGCATCGTCGAACGCTCGCACAACCTGGAAGATACCATCCACAGCACGGACGTGGGACAAGAAAGAGTTACCGAGACCAGCTCCTGTAGAAGCGCCCTAATAAATGCATTAATTAAATTTATGCAATATACTAGTGGGAAAGACGTACGGCAGTAAGACCAGCAATATCGATGCAAGTCAGGAATGCAGGGACTTGAGATGCCGGCTTGTAAAGATCGCATAACCAGAGAAAGCGCTCGTCTGGGACTGGGATGCGAGCCTCTTCGGGGTTGATGGTCGCATATGGAAAGTTTGCGGCCTTGCCCAAGTCTACGAGCGTGTAAGTTTTATCATACGAGGTAACATATTCATGAGCTCACCCGTCTTGCTCAGCGCGTTAAAGAACGACGACTTTCCGACATTGGGCAGACCTAGATAATCCATCAGCCACGGCACTGAAATTAGCCCTACCCACTCACCCACAATTCCGACCTTCAAGTTGTTGCTCGGCCGACCGAGAAGAGCTTTTTTCTCCTGAACGGGGGCTTTCTTGGGAGGCATTCTTTTCTTGACAAATACAGGCGTAGAGAGGGAAAAGGGCCTGGCGCAGGGCGGCGCGAGTGATGAACAGCGGATAGAGAGCTGCCAAAATGCCATCCGAGAATTGATGGCGTATGTAAGCAAGCGCTCCGAGGGCAGTGCTTCACGTGCGCCGCGCGACCACCGGCACTTTGGCATTTTGTTTGACTGGTAATTCACGACCACCATGATGTTCACGATCCAGAGGTTGCTTGCTCTTGCAGCCTGTCTCACATCTGCGAGTGCACAGACGCTACTTTCGACGGTCCCAGTGGTGTAGGTTTCTCATGGTTCATATGAGAGCTGTGATCTGAGGCTTGGATTTAGCGATGGGAATACTGTGATTATATCTGTGTCGACTGACCTTGTTGGAAACACTGTTCCGGTCGCTGTGTGAGTAGTTTGTTATTCATCCAGTGGCGCTGAATACTCATCCATGTACAGTGGCACAGTCACAGATCCAGGTTTATCAACGCCGATCGCCACTACGACCGCAGTACCCGTACCAGGCGTAACTACAACACCTGTGCCCGTAACGACTGCGGCTCCGACCGTCACCTCGTCAACACCTCGCGTTGTTGGGGCGCCCGGCCCGACTGATGTAAGTGACCTCATTCCACGCGACGGCGTTATTTATGCAACGTGCTTTATTTAGGCAGGCGGCCCGACAGTCTATACATACATGACAACCGACGCAAACGGACAACCTACCCGAGTGGTCGACACCTACACTCCTGCGTACGGCGTTACCAGCATTGCCTACACTCCGAAAGCAGGCTCGATTATTCCCTACGACCAATACACGTCCATGTACGGCAGCGGCTCTAATGATGGTGGTTCGGTCGCGAGCAACAGCGCGACTCGGCAATCTGCAGCATTTGGGCTGGGAGTCACGGCCGTGATATGTGTGCTTGGCGGTGTCACCCTGCTTCTGTAACCGCTCCCGAGCATTTCTTCTTCCTCGCTTGGCCAGCGCTGTACACGGGCCGACTTATTTGGACACGATTTTTTATGATTTTATAGTCGCATCGTTATCTCGCTTTGTAGCACATAGTAACCTGTCTGCGCAGCAGCACCGGATTTTATGGACAATATACCGTATCAATAGCTTCGTACATTCCTCGCGTGGTCCACATGGTTCCCAGACTAGGAAAAGAAGCTGCCCAATTTCAGGAAGCAGGAAACCAGAATCCCAACGCGGCGTCACGTGAGGACCCCTTTATTTGTCGCGACGGGCGGATAAAAGCTCAGCCAACATCACCACGACAGCGTCGTTTCTACAGTTCCTGTTTTTCTATTCAACTTTCGCCCTTTTATTCGGCTCGCTCAATCACACCTGTGTTCTACCTCAACTTCCACCATGCAGCTCTCCTTCGCCGCTCTCTACGCTGTCGCCCTCGCCGGCTTTGCCGCTGCCCAACAGTTCACCGTTGCCACCCCGTAGGTACTTTTCCTCTATCCTCATGATTATTTACCCATAGTATCTATAGCGCTTCGGTTGTCCAGTGCCAGCCTGCCTCGCTCTCCTGGTCCGGAGGAACCGCCCCGTACTTCCCCTCGGTGCGTGCTGACACCCACGCTCTCCCGTATCCTGCTAACACTGGTGTAGATTATTCCCGGCTCGCAACCTGGCGCCGCTGCCCTCAAGGAGTTCCCTTCGCAGACAGGCACCAGCCTCGTCTGGAATGTTGACCTCGCTCAAGGCACTTCTGTGTACGCAAAGCACATCTTCTATTCGAGTACTTTACTTATCTGTTGGTTTATAGCACGATCCAAGTCCGCGACAACACTGGAACTGTTCAGTATTCTTCTGCCATCACGATCCAGAACTCTTCCGACGCGTCCTGCGTAAACGCCAGCGTTTCCGCTACCGCTTCTGGTGCTCCCGCTACGACCGACGCCGGTGCTACTACTGCCCCTGCTAGCACTACCCCAGCTGCCACTTCTGCTGCCGCCAGCTCTTCGGCCGCTGCCTCCGGTTCTGCGTAAGGACATCTACTTTGAACACTCTCGAACATATATTCACAATATATTGTAGCTCGCACACCTCTGCTGCTAGCGTATCGAAGACTTCCGCCGCTGCTTCTGCCTCGGCCTCTCCCAACGCAGCCTCGACCGTTACCAAGGGAGCCTTTGGCGTTGCCGCCTTGGCTGGTCTCATTGGTGCCGCGTTGTTCTAAATACAACCGGTTACTGATCCTCTAGACTATCTTGAAGGAACGGACTTTTTACGGAAGTAGTGTAGCGTGCGGTGATTCTGTCTCATTGTTTGTTGGTGCCAATCACGCGTGTGTTTCTTTAGATTTGGACTTTAACTTCTTGTAATAGTTTACTCGTCGTTCTTTGGTGATTGTCGGGTTGTGCAGGTTTCACCACCTTCTGTCTCGGTAGCTCCCTTGTGCGGACGAATGCACATATTCATTCTTTTCTAGTAAACCTTTGGGTGACGCGTGTCTTTTGGGCGCGAGTGGCGCAACTATGGAGATAGACGGAGGTTTGTTGCCGACCAAGGCGCCACGCACACGACCGTACCCCTGAAATCGAGCTCTCAAAATTTCTGGTGGCATGGTGAATAATGATGCGCGGTACCGGGGCTTCTTTGATGTTCAACATGACGAAACAGCACTCTATCGGGAAAATAAAATCGCGCAAATCATTTGCGGACGTTGCCAAATCGGCTACTTATGACGCAGGTGCTACCATATCGGACGCGTCCCTGCTCAGCAGCTTGGGCATTTACGAGTCGTTTAGTTTTCAAACACGTACTTGAGAGTCTTGGCGTGACCACGGGGAAGGCCGTGCGACTCGGAACTGGTTCGGATGTACACATTGAATACATTTACCCCACATGGCTTTTTTGCAGCGTGGAAAACCGAGGCACGTTGATCGGTTTGAACACTGCTCGAACACACCTCCGATCTCACGGCCCTAGAGTTTATAATTATATTTCATAGCTTCTGCGGTGTGTCTGATAACAGGGATGGAATACGTGAGTGGGGATGTTCGACGGAGAACGTGTAAGTGTGGTAAACAGGTACGAATTTATATACGATTGCCGATGTCGGCAACCTGATTGTACAGTAGAGATATAGTACGTTTGTAAGCTTCTCCATGGTTTGAGGGTTCTGTACGAGAGCGATGTGCGCCAGTTGATTGTACAAGAAAATTTGACGTGACTAAAACGAGGTGGCTCCTCCAAACCTAGGCGTCGGCGACTAGCTGCTAACTCGAATTCTCTCTCCCTGTGTTGGTAAGGCCGGCACCGCAACGGCGTATGCTCGCTTATTTAGATGCTCGTTATTTATGCAGCGTTGTATCTGTCGTTATAAGCTCGGACTTACCGATGTAGGCAGTTGGTTATTCTTGATGAATTGAGCTTGATAGTGGGCTGCTCTTCAGTTCGGCCTTGCCCATGCATATACTCGACATTACTGGGGAAATGGCTCTCGCAAATGAATAGTAGCATTGTAGAACTGACCTAGAAGCTGTGAACTGGATACAGCCTTCGAGAGATCGAGCTTCAAGGACATTCATTGCTTGGTCTTGTCTCCGGAAATTACAATCACATCCACTTACGTTTGTAACCAGTTACCTCATAATCATCCTAACTAATCCTGCATCATACTGCGAGCGCGTCATCATAGGTATCCTGCCCGCTTTCTTGCCTATCCGCGCAAGCTGTTCTCTGGTCTCGACTTTGGCCATTTTCTGGAACATGATCTCACTCTCACAAGGTCTCTTGGTACGAAAAGCAGGTTGTATCACCGTGGGCTGTGTGAGGTACGCGCTCGCTCCCAGTGTTGCTTAAAAATCAAGTCAAGAGCCAGGTTGGAGACATGTGGCTAACCAGATGTGGCGGCATCAACAAACGGGCTTCATCAAGGCCGAATTTGAAATGCACGCCAACTTGCGCTCAACCACCATCACGTTGAATTGTTCACTTGTTGTTGAATAGCCGATGGTCCCTGCTAGGAAAATCGTACGAATAATTGGATTTTTCCGAGATAATGAAATCTCCACCATGCCAGCGTGTGGATCCTCTGCTTGAGGTGTGGATTGACCTGTAGACCTTGGAATCGGACAGTCGACTTATTCGTGGAGCGGAATGGGGTCACATTCTCCTCAAAAAATAGGCTTGGATTTTCTACTCTCCGACCTCCTTGCCTGAGCAACCAGTGGATGGCCGAACTATGAATTTACTGGCGGGTGGGATGAAGGTAAGGCGTGTCATACACTAGGAGCGTCGTCGACCACCTGGCCTATAGCATTATATCTGCTTCTATCTGCTTGCAGAGTGGCAGGAAATATGAGCTCGAGGAGTATTGCACCAGGTGTTGGAGACGTGCCCTCTTTTTCGGTTGGTGCATATGTATTCGTGGATGTCAATCAATTGCACTTGTCCCCCCCTCCTCTCTGAGTTCCGTTGTGGTTTCTGTGTGCCCTGGTACATGGTAACTCGTCGGAGGCTTGACCTACAGACTGGTCGCCTCCAACTAATACTTGCTACGAGATTTCGGTTAGCGTGGCGGCTTACTGGACGAAGCTAGGGCGGAGACACTCGATCCAAGCAACTGTGAAATTAGCAATGTATCATAATGGGATGGGATTAGGTCCGGCTCATGATATCTTCGTCGGCTAGATAGGTGGTAGTGCTCATAGGCAGCGCCTGAGAAATAGTGTATTACGGGTGCGTGGTTACAAACTCTCCCAAGCTGATTGGATACTGGTGCGGCGAGAAACTGAACGGCATGAGCGCATGGTTATAGGTCGAACCATTGGGTGTTATGGATATGGAGCGTAAGTATATTGTCCCTTCTAATTTTTGAGAGATGATTCATCACTTGATCCAGCGAAAAGCGACTGTATGCGCCGTCTAGACGTCGATGACGCACGGACAACACCAGGAACCGCGGACCCCGTGCCAGCGAAAGCATAAAATCGAGGCAGGTCCAAGAACGAACTCCAGAGAATAACCGCAACCACCCCCCTCGAACCAAATCGAAAAAACTTTGCTGTTATAATTTTGACTGTACTTTTCAACCAAGTATCATGTTTTATTTACTCCTGTCTCTGATGACCAAACTGGCGAAGGTCGTACTCATCATGACCCAGTCACTCTACTCCATCGCCTGCATCATCAAATCCCTCCTTCCCATTTTGGCTCGCCTTTCCTTTGCGGATCTCGTCTCGTGAGTGTAGCTTTTATATCCAAAAACACGCGTAGCTGACATATAGGTCTCAACGCAGGTTTGTCAATGCCGTCGTGATCCTATATGCTGTCCTGCGAGCCCTCAATAGCGCATACGGATCGGCTCCTCGTACTCGGCCTGCACTAGACAAGGCTACCAGTACGACATCTAGCCAGACTGTGCCACTAAAATGGCTCCTTTCCTGGGTGACATACGGTGAGGGTTGTGAACGTGTTAAATATATGGATATTAATAAGTAGGTGTAGCTACTACGGCTGGCTGGGTCCTCACCCGCTTTGTCGTGTCATTGATGTGGAACGAGGTCGTACCGGCGGTCTGGAGATGCGGAAAGTCGTGTTTTGGAACGGTAATAGCACCACTCGTATCGACTTGCATCCGTTGGAGCTATGGTGAGTACTGGTGCCTATGCGGCTCGCAGTACCAGCTGATATCTTTTGTGTCAGGTATCTGCGAGAGTGGGCGAGCGAAGTTCGTAGCATGGGCTGAGAGGAAGGCAAACGACTGGGCGGCCACTATAGGGTTGGCGTTGTTCGGAGAATGGGTCATCGAAGAGGATGCCGGAGCTCAGAAGGCAAGGCCCACGAAACTCAACCGGAAAGGAGGGAAGGCACGAAAGGCAAAGGCGAAGCGGGCAAGGCAGCTTCTCCAGTTGCGCCAGGAGGATGAGCAGCACTCGGAATACGATGATGCGCTAGAATTCCTCCCAGGCAGCACGGAGTCGCCTGCTGAGTCCAGTAGCCCAAGCCAGCCAGCCGACCCTTCGATCCCGGACTCCCCGCCTATCGCGCCGATGCCCCAAACTCCCTCCAACGACATCGCTAGCCCCAACAAATCCGACAATCCGACCTCCCCTATCCTCGGCCCATGCATGGTGTTCAACACTCGGCTGCATACCAAACCGGTCCCAACCGCCGACCAAACCTCAATCCTAGCATTGGTTGAGGCGATACAGGGATGGAATCTAGGCACAACCGACGAAGACGAACAGGTATGGTTCGAGCAGTATTTTCAGCACTGATGGCATTGGTTGATCGACTTGCATTTTAGGAGGCGGCGAAAACAAGGCAAGCGAAGGGAATGGCTCGCATGGCGTTGCGCTGCGCCCTGGTCGAGCCTAGCATCGTTGAACCTAGGGAGTCGATCTCCGTCGCCGCTCCTTCCAGCCCTGGCTCTGCATCTCCAGCCTCGCATGGTACGAGCTTCGACCAGAGCTCGTTTGGCCAAGATACTACGCTGGACACCTCGGCCACCACTCCGCCTGCAGTATTGACCCCGGCTCTGAGCATGGATCCCCTGCCTACGGTTGCCGATGAGGAATCAGCGCTTGGGTTGGAGGCCGTGGCTGGATTCGAGTCTAAGCGTGCCAACGTTCTAGAGCCCCCGAAACCTGTGGACGAATCGGAGCCCGAAGTGGAATCCTGCCCGCCGGCGCCCAAGGATCGTGCGGAATCTGAGGATCAGCCGACCACTGGCGCCCCCACCGACTCCCCTCTCGGCCATTCCGCCTCGTCTCCCACTCCCGACGCTCCCACACAAACTGGCGGCTCGGTAGCTTCAATCCCTCCCTTGGAGTCCAGGTCACCCCTCGAGCCCGAGTCTCTGCCCAAGCCTCGGCCAATCCGCAAGCTGCCGGCCCGCAACCTCATATCCGTGCCGAATCAGCCCTCTCTGCCTCGCTACGCCCAGTTGCTGCCTGAGACCGGGCGAGTCTGCAAGCGTCAGCCACATGCGGAAGACCAGGCTGAAATCATCGAAAGGGCCGAGGATGCTCCCACAAAGCGGCGGAGATTTGTGGCACGCCAGGAAGAACCCAGTGCTGCTGTCGTTGGAGAAGTGGAGCCCGCGGTCCAGGAGGAGAAGAAGAGCGTCGTACCTGTGGTGGAGAGCCCTGAACCAGTGGGTGAGGCTGCCGAGGACATGATGGACACCCCCGCCAACGCCAACTTGGACAGCTCTCGCAACGAGCATGTTGGATCCCTGGCCGAACTCACGCCGGGCCTCGAGTATCCGTATGGCGGCAGGCCTGACGGCTTTGGTGGCCCATTCATGGACACCGGCTCCGACCAAGTCGGCTCGTTCGACTCTGGATTCCCGATGTTCGACACGCTTGTGGCCGGCCAACTGAGTCTGCTCGACATGCTCTCGTCAGACGGCCTTGGACTCCCTACGCCGGACACGGCTGCATTTGGCGACGGTCTGCCACTGGGGTTCGATCACACAACCCCGTTCGACTCGTTCATGTCCGGTGGATCTGGACTTGCTACCTCCAACTGGCCTGGGCCTGGATTCGACATGGACCTCAGCGGCGCGCCAACTGGAAGCAACCTACCGGGACCGTCGTGGGTCGACAAGGGAAAGTGGCCGGCAGATGACGTGAACGAGGTACGGAAGGAGCTGGAGCAGAGTGGTGCTCCTAGAATGGGTGTGGGTATGGGTGTGGGTGGTAGTTGGATGGGAGCGGACATGGCGGGTGCTGGGTTGACGGGAGACGATGGGGTGGACAGGGACTGTGTTATGGGCGGTACGATGGTGGAAGGGATGATGGGAGCTGGGACGATGGGCAACATGGTGGGCGGGACGTTGGACGGAAGTTGGGCGTTTGGTACCTCAAACGCAACCTCTCACCTCGAGTCTACCTCGGGACTTGATATGTCCCTTGACTTCCTCAACGACCTCCCCCCGGCAGATTTTGCGTTCAGTGACGAAGATCTGGCCGCCTTGACAAACGCCTCGGACTTCGGGGCTGCACTCAACGGTCTTGGAAACAATGGATCGTCGGCGAACGTGGCTCCTCACGGCCAGCTGATCCCGGGGCTCAATGTCCCGTTCCTGGATCCCCTCAACCACCCACCGCTTTTGATGAGCGATGCTGAGCTGGAGGCCTTGGTCAACACGCCAGAGTTCATGGCTGCGCTCGAGGGGCTCGAAAACATGAACCAGCCGGAGCCTCGGAGGTTGGCGGGTAGGGTTGCTGGTCGGGAGCGACGTGCGGGGAGGCTCGCCTGAGAAGCCTGATGTTCAAGGGGTGGGAGGGGCAGAGGGAGAGAGTAAATTGGTATGGAGTGGCTTGTGAGTAGCTGAAAAATCGGCGCGGCGGACTAGTTTCGCGCCTTGTTTTTATCGTTATCGTATTTCTTTTGTCGTGGAGTTATTTATGTCTGTATCGGTTTCGTCTGTTCTGTCTGTTCTGATTCTTTTCCTTCTAATTATTCTAAGAAAAAAAAACTCAAAATGTAATTACAAAAGCCGAAAAAAAGTATTTATTTGCCTCTGCCTTCGGGCAGGGGCCCTCTGCAACCAAGTGTTTAGAAAGTGTTAGTACACAAAGATCGTTTTTAATACCGTTTGAAGCCTTCATGGATCGTTAATGAACTAACTTGTACAAATCCAAGTCTTTCCGCAACTTGCAAGTCCAACTAAGGTACACCTGGGATCCTGAACACCATTTCCGAGGCGCATACATCCACTCTAAAGCTTTGGAGAACATTGAATCACATCATGGTTTCAGCTTGTTCTACTTTTCCATTACTAGACAACACAGGGGATCTCTTCCATTTCGCAAACGAATAAAAACAGTCAATACACAATAACATCCCAAACAAACTCAAGGTCATGAATTAGCCGAATTACGAACGAAATCCGCAAAGTATTTCCTAAACTGCTTGACATCGAGCTCCGTTAACTTGGTCGCGAATTCGGAGATGAGCGCGGGCGGCCAGTTCTGGGATGGGAGGTAGACTTCGGTGAGGTATTTGATCGCCTCTTGACCGCGAGCTTGATAGGTCTGCTTGAGGAGCGCGCCGATCTCCATGGTTGCCTATCGAGAAAAGAGGTTAAAGAGAGTTTTAGGAAAAATATGTTCGGGTAGTCAACTCACTGATAAAGTCTGCCCATCCCTTATATTGTACGACGGGCTTGCTGGGATCGTGAACGCGAGGGGCACAAGGCGCTCATAGATAAACGACTGGTAACCTGGAACGACATTCAACTGGATTGCGGCTTGAGGCGCGCCTGGTTTGGATTGTGCGCCTGGTCCGCTGGGATCTTGTGCAAACGCTATTGTCGATTTCCCGAGGAATCCTAGTGCAAGCTTTACGCTGATTGGATCAAGGATGTCTTCTGCAATGGTAGCAATGCTTTGAACAAAGTTGGGAAGCTGATCTTTGTTTCCTGTAAACGAAACCGTTTAACACGCTTGGAGCTGGGAGGTAAGAGTAGTTGGCTTACGTTCTGAAACAAAAACACCATGCATTTGATCTGTCATGATATGCGTTACAAAGTCCAAGTACGCCTTCTTTGTGTCATAGTGCTGCAGTCGGTCGTCGGTCCCCTCGACCGGTCGGGCGAGAATCTCGAAGATATGAGTACTCAGAGGCGAGATTAACTCGTCCAGTACATTGAAAACTTCGTTCTAAATCGTCGAGTTAATAAATCACGCAAACAAGCGAGATGCAAAATAAACGAACCTGTAACTTGTGAACCGTAAACGACAAGAACGACATAAAGTCCACAAGCTCAACCGACTGTGACTGCCGGAGAAGTCTATCCATGAGCATCGGGATGTACTGGGTGATATTCGATCCAGTCGACGCAATGATTCGAGCAAACGCAAACCGGGACTGTAGATCAATAGACTGTGAGTTTCTACATAAGATCCCGGTTAAAAGCCAAATACGCACTGCATCTCGAATGGCCCGATGCTGGTTCATAGCTTCCAAGGACACCAATATCGCTTCGGCCACTTGCTTCAAAACAGACACCCAGGTTGGTGCAGGCACCGGAGTCGCCCCAAGCACATCTGGGAAGCCTTTGGAGACTGATCCTAGCGCGCGAATGACATGGTGGGCTTGAAGTATAGGCAAGATGTCTTGTGGTCCATTGATAGGCGTCTGTATGCTCTGCGCCAAGCTGGTCAAGAGCGGATTTGTGATCGACTAATTCATCAATAAATGAGTAAAATTCGTCCCTCAGAAGCATTTCAGGATACCCACCTGAAGCACGCTCGCTTGTTTCTCCGGCTCCTTTCCAAGCAACGAAACCAACGTCCCTGCGCTCTCAAACAAATACAACTGACTGTCAAACAACCCAGCACTGCTCAACGCCTCATTCAACAGGTCCTGCTCCGACGACTCAGGCTCGGGTAGTTCTGCGCGCACGACGAGCACATCGCGCATACTATCGATGATGGTCGTTGCATACTCGGCTGGGATCTCGAGTTTGCAGTCTTTGATGAATTTGTAGAAGATGTAAAAGACACGACGTCGAACGCTTTCTTTGGGGTGGTGAATGCCACTTTAAACACAGTATCAATAAACTAAAGTCCTTGACAGTGTTGAAGATAGACTCACCGAGTATCGACAAACGTCGTCAGCACGCCCTCGACATATTGTTTCCGGACCTTGAAGAAATCGCCATACCGGCCAACAGTCTCGAAATACTGGATCGCCACTGCATTGTGCGGATAGGCCGAGATCTGAGACTGCATGAGCGCATCCATCATCTCCCCATGAGGCGTCAGTGGGTACTCCGCCCAATTAGTCTGTCTCCGTTTGTCTTTGGAGACGTCTTCAGGAACATTGACAAACGCCAGGCGACCCTTGTCTTTATTCCAACCATCCTCAGTACCCAAAGCCAAACGAACAGAACAAGCAAAGGCTCACTTCGATCCCCCTTTTGAAACTCTCCATATAAATAAACCAAGTAAACCGCCAACTCTGCATCCGCCCATCCAACCCCATCCCGCCCAAGTGTGTTCATCGCCAGAACTCTAATCGCACCGCTCACGAGCTCTTCATCGATCGAAGAAATCGAATCGAGGAACAACCGCAATTCGTTTCGCAGGCCCTCGAATGCACCTCGATCGTCCTCGTCTAGGTCGTCTGGATCAGATTCTGGATCCCAGCGCATTTTTTGCAAAAGGATTTCGAGCGTTTGAAGGAGGAATGCGCGTTTGGCAGGTGTGAGGTGGGTCTGGGGGCTATTTTTCTTGGCACGTTTGTACTGATCGGGGCGGCGTTAGAGGGGTGAAGAGTCAATAAGTAGAATAGAGACATACGACGACAAATAGTTGGCTGAGCATAGGAAACACAGAGGATGAAATCTCGTCATATTCGTCGGCTAAAAACCTAAGCATGACCGGTAATAATTGTTGCAAATGTTCTTCTGCTCCATCAACGATCTCTGGTGGCGGAGCAGCTTGCTAGAAACCCCAAAGGTAAACAACTAGAGTAAAACCAACGAAAACCAACTCACATCATCGCAAAACTTCAGTAACTCCAATCCCAACCCACTAGTCAACTTTCCGAGAGACTCTCGATATGACACTTCGTCGTCCCTGTCAGTGTCGTCCTTGTCTCCGGAAATCCTGGTTTTTCCTTCGAGCATCTCGAGCACTTGACCAAGGGACAAGACGCGGAGCAGCTGGAGTTTGTCGGATGGCTCT